>VUJU01001280.1:26958-62151 GCA_009835225.1 Aphis craccivora | reverse complement strand
GATTAGATATTCTGTATAGTGTATACAATACATACAATAAAAATATATTTAAACCCGTGGGGCTTAAGATTTTGCCCCCCCTTGATTTTTTCCCAATTACGCTACTGTTTGAAATAATTCATTTTAATAGATTATAATAGTATAGCAATAAAAAACATAATTTAATCTATAATGTGCCAATGGATTTAACTAAGCTCGTCCAAAATTATATATAGGTAGTTGGATACATACACTGACTACTAAACTTACTATACTATAACCAGAACTTATAAATTAAACATTTTTAATATTTTATGCCTGTTTTATGACTGAATATACCAGAATTCAAGTTTTTTTATAATTATTATACGCTAAACTTATGGAAAATCTCGAATTGAATTTTCAACTCTTAGCTACTTATACAAAAAATTTTATGAATTATACCTACAAAATAATTTGCAAATATTCATGGTTTTGACAAATTTTTGTCAATATTTGAACTTCAAATGCTAATAAAAAAAATTGTGCCTATATATTCTTATAATTTTTTAATCACTATAAGAATAAATTATGAGGAACATTGTATTAAATTTTCAAGTATTTTCATTGGGCCAAAAAAATTTTATAGACACTTCAAAAAAACATTTTCAGAAAAATTGAAAATTTCAGTTGTCAATAAATAGCTCAAAAAAAGTAAAAATATTTTGAAATTTAAATCACGTAAAGAAAACGCCAATCTAAATAACTGGTAACATTTTCAAGTTTATACAACTTATACTTTTTGAATAATAACAAATATTTAAAATCGTTTGAGGATAAATCGTTATCGTTACGCTATTTCGTAAAAATTTAAAATTCAAACGCACTTAAAATTTTTCCTATAATGATGAGTCGAGTTTTCTCTATAGATACTTGAAGGAAAACTTATGGAAAACTTAGTGTTGTAATTTTAATCTTTAGTTATAAACATAACAATTTTTATGATTTTTCAACTTCAAAACTACTTGCAAATTTTCGCGTTTTCGACAGATTTCGTAAAAATTTGAACTATAAACGCTTATAAAAAAAAAAATTGTGACTAACGGTTTTTAATTATTTTTAGTTACAATAAGAACAACTCAAGGAACCTTGTATTAAATTTTTTATTGTTTTTGGTTATCCAAAATTTTTTTATCGACACTTCAAAAAAAATATCTTATAAAAATCGAAAATTTCTATGGTCTATAAATAACTTTAAAAAAGTCAAAAAAATTTTAAAATTCAACCATATATAAATAACACTAACTTAAATATTTGGTGAAAATTTCAAGTATTTACAGTGATTAGTTTTTGAATTACAATAACCATATAAAAATAATCGATTTGGTTGAAAATTCGTTTAGCGTAAAAATTCCCGTGTTTTTCCATCATTTTTTTTTTTTTGTTTTTCTCGATTTTTTTGAAAACTGTTGGAAAATAATTACTTTTGGCCTCTATAATGCACCAAGGATATTCACTTTTACATCTGAAACCACCCCCATAGTTTGAAATTGGAGCATTATTTCGACTAGTTATGCTGTACACAGACAAAAAAAACACATAATTGTAAAATCAATACATTCATCACTTCGTTCAGAATCTAAAAACAGGTATATACAATATAGCAATAAATGTACATTCTTAGAACTAGAAAAATGAATACCAATCAGTTAGAAACATCAAGATAAATAGTTAACTTACTTAAGAGGACATCGTACCCGCATGTGTCCGTCTTACATACGTAAGTTATGACCATTTTTAAAATGAACATTTTAAAACAATCATAACTTATTTAAAAATAATATTAGCAATAAAGGCTACTTGGGACACTACATAATTATTTTACCTTTAAATTTCATAATAGGTCAACTCACCTAATATCAAAACTAACAGTACACTATTTTCTGAGTATATTTAAACTGGTAAACGTTAACGAACATTTTCAATATCGAACGTGTGTAGACATAGACAACACGTGCAGATACAAAGTTTTGAATGCTATATTACAACATGATTGTATTGATTAAAAATAGTAAATACTTACAATTATTGTATGTTGTGGATATGCTGTTCGCGTTTTTCGAACAATATCCACAAATTGTTGAGTGTAACCGTTAGCTACATCGAGACAAATAAAAGATATATCTGGTACAACTTCCAATATTTTTTTGAGTTTTTCAAATTCTTGGTCATTTATACCACAAGTAACAGCTATGTGTGGTAAAATGTCTTTATTGTTGTTGGCGAATTCTAACCATTCTTCAGGTTCGTAATACTTGTGGATTGTAGTAAATAGCCCATGCTAAAAAAAAAAATTAAATCGAAATATAGAATATATTTTAACTAATAATTCTCTGCACGGAGAAAAATATTAAACAAAATATTAATAGTTATTAAATATTGTCAACCGAACACTAAATTTTTGAATACCCCATAATATTTAAGTATGAAATGTTTGTAAAAATAATTTCGAAAAATATTTAATGAAAGACGTGTAATTGAAAAATTAGTTTCATAACGTGAGGTTGACCAATGACCAATGTTAGGTTCAAACAGTTTTGTCCCATTTGTATTTAAATCACTTTAAACAGTTTAAACCTTCTTCATAAAAATACATAACTAATACTAATCCAAAACCAATACATTTATCGTTCTGATAATATTTCAAAATAGTTATGTCTAGTGTAAAATTCTAAAATAGAAAATAAATATGATCTTAACTTTATTATATTAACTTACGAGTTATCTATATTCGTAACCATAGTCGTCTATAATCACACGAGAAACAACAAAAGAAAATATTAGTTAAACAATTAATATTAGTATAGAACACAGCTAGACAATATTAAGTTTGTTATATTATATTGGGTATAGAATATAGATAATAAATAATAATTATTAATATTGATCGGTCATAAAAACAAAATACGGATATAATATATTTCGCAAAAATAGATAATCTCTCTGCGTGCCATTATTTTGCAGGCGATCACGTGAATAATATAAATATTATTCATTAATTGGAAGATATAACAAAGAAGAAATATAATATGGATACTAATTATTGTTAATTATTGTAGATAATAATACAGATATTATGATAGTAATTAATATCACACACATGCCAATTCGTGGTACATCAATATTAATATGTACTACGTAAATTTAACGAACACGTGATACATATTGCCATTGTCTGGCATTGAGTTAAGATGACTATCTAAATCCTATACGCAATGGACAATGATAGAATGGTTTTATAAAAATTACTCATAGTTAGAAATAGTAAAAATTAAATTATTACCTATCACACAAGCATACATTGTTGGACCTTTGTTTTTCAAAATACCTGAACAGTGGACATATTTTTCATGAAAGTGCAAAGAGTTGTTTCAATAATAAATTAATATTCCATTCACAAATCAGTTTGAAATTGATCGTAAATACTCTATATTATATTAATTAATTATTAATAAAATAATAACTAATTATTTATTTATTTTGATCAAATGCATTATGAATAGAAAAAAACCCGAACCGTTTATAACGTACCAAATAGTATACTGTAATAATAATTCCAAGCTAAATCAGCGTTTTGATAAACTATAATTACAACCCAATTATTAAACAACCAGATATTTTTAATTGGATCCAACAAAACTAAATTATTTATTACTCATTGCCAATTTGTAAAATGAATAATAACAAAAATAACAACTTTTATAGTACAATAATAATATATGCACATATATTATAATATAATATATTAAAATATGAATGTATTATAAAATAATATATATACCTATCACACATAATAATATTCACCTGAAAATTAAATAAACTAAGAAACTAAAGAAACATAATTTAAGTTAAACTTCAAATTTCCATTTAAAAAATGAAGATTTTATAAGCTATATTATACTATATTCTAAACGCAAACCGTACCAGTTATATACTAAGTTTTATAGTCATGTTTTATTATTATTGCATTTTGCATGCAATCTAGATAAATACTAAAATGAAACATAGAAGTACTACTACCTATTAGTGTAGTGCTAGTAAATTGTGAACGTAAAATAACGATCTATAGTAAAGCCGTCGTCGAAACAATGATAACCATCATGACTCATACATAATAGTACATAATATGTTAAAAATTAACAAGTTTCTCCACTAAGTATTTACGATTTATATTTATTTCAATTAGCAGATATTTTAAAGTCAAATAATGTAAAAATTAATTTTGTCTGTCTTAATCAAGTATTTGCTCAGTCCATACAACACATTATTACTTATAGTTTATAAAATAGCGATGTTGAAAAAAAATTAATTGTATTGTACTCTTATATTCTTTAATTTTAAATTACCTACCTATAATTTAAAAATATATATTTTTATAAGATCTAAAATATATAAAAAATACTTCGTATTTTAGCTATAATAATAAGATAATAAACCTATAACTAAAATTATACCTATTGAAGTTTAATTTAATTTTTTGTATACGTAGTTGTAGTAAACAATTATTATGCATAAAATACATACATAGTACTGTTAGTACCTAATACCACCGACTATAAGGCCTGTGATAAATTTGCCTAATAATGCTAATTTATAGTTACCTGCAGTAAATAGAAATATTTTAGTTAGGATCATAATTATTTTTAATTTAGCTGAATTACGATTCTAAATTTATAAGAATAAAATACATAATTATTGATAACACATTAGTTTTATAGTCAATATTAAATTGCAGATTATATAAACATATTTAATATATGTATATGTTTAGGTAGGTACTGATTAATACATTTACATTGCTGTACCATAATAAATGTAATGAATAAAATATTTTATACTAAAATCCTTTATATATATTATATTATATTAATTCACAATACAAATCAATGTAGTTTGAATATTTTTGAACAATTAAATTTGAAAAAGCTAATCAATTATGATTGCGATAGTTTAAAATTAGCTTAATAAACCTAACTAAAAAACTGAAAACTTCTGCAACCCATACCTATGCATATTATATAATATTTATAAACAAACAAAAATATTTGAATAAAATTGAATAATTTATATTTTTTGTTAAATTGCCAATAAAACATTCAACAGTCCTTGCCTTACTTTAGCTTAATCTATTTATAAACATAAATGTAAGAGGTGTTTTAAAACATCATTATTATTATTGTTATTAATATGACAGAAGGATTAAAAAATAAGTAGGTCAAAGACGTAGAAAGTTGGATTTTAGTAATTACTAAAAATGTAATTACATTCTCAATAAATACCAATAACGATTTTAGAAGTGATATAATTGTATATTCACTAAAACATGATAACTATACCCAATAAATTATAAGACTATAACCCAAATAGTTAAAAAAAAAATTTATTATTTTTTACCTATAAAATAGTAGATCTGTGTAGTTGTGAAAAATGAAAAAATAATCAAAATCTTTTAAATTATTTGATACTGAATATAATTTAAACATCTAGGTAAACGAGAAAAGAAAAGGTATTATTATGAATTGATGTAAATCAACCAACATGCAAATGTAAATGTAAAACGTATTCTAAAATATAGATAATTCATTAATATCATTATATAACTATTTTCATCACTCAAACAAAGTCAGATTATTGTTGGAATGCTTACTTTCCCCAGGGCAGCTGCCATTTCAAACGTCCCGACAGTGTCCATATTGGATGCCATCATCGGTATACCCTTATATGTGCGCTTGGAGTTACGGAACGTAATATGCCGAAACAAGTCCACCTAAAACAGAAAACAAAACTGTAGTTTTTTCACAAATCGATTTCGTCTCTTAAACTATTGTGTTCAACACTCACTTGAGCCCGGGTCTTAAGTGTGCTCCTTTTCGGCCTGAGCAGCACGTCTTTGAAGTCCAACTTCACCTCATTGATTATGTTCGGCATGTTTTCAGCGAACTACTTCTAGACTTGTATCGAAGACACCGATCAATGGTGTGATGCGCGTGCTATAGAGGTTGAGCGGATAGCGTGAACATGAGATGATGTGCCACCGATCGCTGTAAACGCACTAAAAAGCTGAATAGCAAAGTCTGACTGTCTGCGACCGGCTCACGGTGCAGTCGGTGCACGCTTGTCGGTCGTCTAGGCCGGCAGAGGAGGGGATAGCAATATGACTCACCCCGTAGCGCTCTCGTCGTCGCTTTTAATATTATTTTATTATTCATTAATTATTAATATTATTATCCATATTACGGCGTGATATACAAAATAATGTATTAAAACAACTGTCTGATTATTATACTATTATATTATTATTATATTTTATTATTACCTATTGTATAAAACATGCCGCTCAGCCGCTGCTACGATAGGACACGCCCTACCGGCCAGAACCACCACCGATACCTCAAAAAACGATGGCGCTACAATTGCCAATTGGGGTCTCGAAACATCGATGTTTGCAACCCGCGGTTTTGATTTCAAAGACCGCGCTTAGATTTATCTCGATTTTGAATTTCACTTTTTAGACGCAATTTGCGTTCAAACGACTAACGAGCTACATTGCAGGTCTTTGAAGTAGGTACCTACCTAGTGTATTACCAAATACCTTTACTTAAGCTTAAGCATTTAGGTACATAACGACAGGGCTTACATTTGTCATTTACGAGGTACCTACCGCTCAATCACACAGATTTTTAAATAAGAATCATATTATTATAAATTGTAGTTATTAAAATTATATTTTTATATTGGGTAGGTACAATGCGATTAAAAAAAAAAAAAAAAAAATCGTATTTAAAACCATAATATAATAAAACGCAATATTCTTTATTATACTAATTAATAGGTATTTGATAAACTATAATAAAAAAATATATATATAATAAAGTTGACTATTAAATAGGATAATATGATAGATTCCTAGCTTATATTTATATTTTAATTCAGCATTTCCAATACATTATTATTTACTAGGGCAACGCCCAATGCAAATTATAATATGTACCTACTATTTATAGCTGAATGTCAAATATATCTCTTAATATTATACATTAAGACTATTGAGTAAGTATTGACTTATTTCACTGTATTGTTAAGATTTAAAATCGGTAATTTGTCTAACAATATTATAATAATGAAAGTTGAAACAATATTCAGTATTTTACGACTGTATTATTATAGTCACAATGTCACATTTAACGATTTAAAAAGGTGTAGAGGACAATCCGAACAAGGACACTGCTGCTGTCAATAATTGTTGTCAATACTAGCCATTACTATAATTATCTATGTAGTATAGGTATATTATTGTCTTTCTGTAATTAAAATTGTGTGTTACAATTGTTTCAATACCCCAGCGTTAGCCGTTAATTCGTATTATCTTGAAATTAAATAATATAAAATAAAAAGATTTCATAAAAGCTGAATAATTATTAACTTTAACTCGCATGCCAAAAAAATACCTCACTTTCTCACTTTTAAAAATTATTTTGAAATTATATAGGTACCTAGGTATGCTACAATTATTAGTATTCAACAATTAATTTATAAAAATTATGATGCATCGTAAATAAATAAAATTAGTGACCTTTAATTTTATTATAATAGCTATGATAGATACCTACTTAAATTATTTAGAATTTACTTTAATACTAATTTATAATATATAGGCACCTACCTACTTAATCCATACTTTAATACTTACATGATATAGGACAATTTTTTTTTCATTTGATAGATTAAATTAATGATCTTATTTCACAAACCTCAACAATAATATTATATAGTTCTACATATATTCACATTACATTGGACTTTTACTTTTACTTAGGGTGTTACTAGGTATGCAAAATTGCCATTTTTTCGACAAAACTATATTAGATTTCAATTCGATGATTCCAAAGAAAAAAAGACAATAGAATTTTACCGCCACCATTGTAATGTATACACCGTACTGGCATTAATGAGTAGGTAGTCGTCTATATAACTGCATAAATAACTTATTTGTATATAAACGTGTGTTATAACTCATAATGTATTTTCTTTAACAAAATTATAAAATTATAACAGTTTAGAGTATGTTCAACAGTATTAATTATAATTTATAATCACACCAATGTTGCATTACCAACAATTTGACAAAATTAAAATGTAATAGTTGTTCTAAAATTTAATTTACTTAAAATAATATAAAGGACTTATAACATAATATAAAACCTTGTTTTCACTTAAAAATTGAATCCATTTATTATAGCACACCCACAGTACTTCTTATTTTTTTTTCCATTCAGAATAAATTAAACACACTGTCCCCTCTCTCCTCTAAAAGCTTGATGTAAAATATTCTTCAGTTCTATAGTGCACCTCAGTGTTGCATAAAATGAAAGTACTACAGTATATTTTCTTCTTTGAGGGTCATATTTTCATCTAAGTTCTACAATTTAATCAATAATTGATTGATTAATCACAACTCTTTTTACAAGATAACTGCAAAGGTCCATTCAAATTTAATTTGCAATCCCAATACATACCAAAAACTATATTTTTAACTTCTATAACTATCTAATTTGTTATATATTATATTATATATGTAATATTATTATATTTGTTAGCCTTGCTAACATACATCGCTCTAGCTTCATAAAAATTTATTTACTTTTAAATACTATTATTAATTGTTGTGTTATATTATTAATTAGTATAGTATGCTTGTATATCTAGGGTCTTGGCCGATTTTGTATCAAAAATAAACAAAGAAATAAATAAACCTTAATAGGTGCTAAGTAATATTTAATGTTTGTGCTTTAAATTGTATATAATATGTATAAATATTATATATATATAATATATATATATTAATGTAAAATATCTATTAACAGAATATAATAATAATACTATTTGTTTTCAAAATGTATTGAATATCTATTACTATATTAGTATATTGTTGTGGTTTTATATTACATTATCATTTTTAGTCCATAAATAAGCTATAAAATAAAATAAAAATATTACATGGTTGACGGATTATAGATATATAAAAAAAAAAATCATAAATACTTATTAATTATTACAAACTCTAGATTAATAAATTCTAGATCTAGTGCAAAGGTAATTAACCTAATAATTATTTAGTAACTTATTTTATTATTTAAAAATACAATGAATCAGTGAGGAGAATAGGTGGAATTAAGAACTGTTTACTTGGTTTGGTCATTGATATACCACCCTAATTTATACCTACATCAAATCATTATGACCACTTTAACCTAAACTTTAAAGTAGAAAATAAATAATATAGCAATAGAATTTAATATTTATTAGTTTAATAGTAAAATAGAATTAACCAAATTAATAATTATACGGTATAATACAAAATATACTCAACATTATACACTTATAAAAAATATGAGCGCCTAAAAATATTTTTAAAATACACACTTGATTTTGAAATAAAATAATTAAAAAAAAAAAAAAAAAACATAAAATTTACAAAAATTATTAATCTCGTAGATCTTCTTCAGTTTGCTTAATCCTTAGTTGACATACCCCAGTTTTTAAACCCTTAAAAAAATTAAATTATATTTATGAAAACTTTCTATTAAATGTTTTATAATTAGAAATTACTATTATTACCATTTTCCATGTTGATATGTGCATTTCAGAAAGTATGTCTTCATTTGCTTTGACCATATTAAGAGAAAAAGCCTGTGATTGATCAATAAATGGAGCACGTTCAGCAGCCATAACCACTAAAGCTTTTTGATCAATTTCCCATTTTGTTCTGTACAATTGTTTTAAATCTTCAGGCAGGCCTTTAATTTCCTAAACACATTGGTGCATTAGTGCTAAATGTCTGATACCTAGTATCTAATAGATTACCTGTATTGAGCCCATATTATTCACCAATTCAGATATTATATTCTCATTCCAAAGATTATGATCATGCAAATCTTTTAATAAGTATGGATTAACAACCTTAAAAATAAATATTATTTTAAAAAATAAATCAATAACTTGAACACATTTACAACTACCTGAATTTCTTTAGGTTTACTTTCTCCCAATGAAATATATCTACGTTTAATATTGGTATCTAATGGTTCAATAGAATTCATATTTCCAAATATTGCAGACTCAATTTCAGTATTTGAAGTAACTGTAACCAGAGAATTCCGTAGTCCATGTTGTGCAATTTTAGTTTTTAGGCTATTCCAGTCCCATAAATTAGACGGTTTAACATTCCACAAATCAAATTGTAATAACTACATGAACCAAATTAACAAGTTAGATATAAATGTTAGATCTTAAATTTCTATTATATTACCCCTTTACTAGTTGGACTATTTGCATATGTTTTATATGGTCCGTTTTTAGCTGCTAGTTCACTACTTGCTTCTAAAGCACCATAATAAATAGTTTCATGGATTTGAACATTAAGGTCTCTAGCTTCTTGTTTATCAAAGGGATATCTCATTTTAATAAATAAATCTGCTAATCCTTGGATACCAATTCCAATAGCTAATTGATTTTGTTTTAAACCAAATTTCACTTGTTCTTCCTAAAAGAAACTTATTAAACACTTGCTTAAGAAATTAGTATGATAAGTATAGAAATTTACCTCATTAAGTATAGCATTATTGTTTTCTATTATTTTATTTAAATCATAAGTTACTCTCTTTGCTATTTCCTTAAGTTTAGAAAAATCAAAACTATTTTCTGGTGTTAAAAACATATCTACTGAAATTGAAGCAGTAGTGCATGTGGCCACCTATTAAACAATGTTGAAATTAAATTTATAATAAACATTAATACCTCTATACTTAACATATAAAAGGAGAGATAATTTGTCTTATTTTTATGTTATAAATTAGTACATTTCTATAGATTAAATATTATATAATATTACTTCATCAGATGCAGTAAATTGTACAGTATCTCCATTTCTACCAGCACACTGAATTGTTCCCAAATGAGATTCATTACTTTTAGCATTACATGCATCTTTAAATAATAATAGTGGTAAGCCCGTTTCAATCTGAGACTGAATAATTTGTGACCATAACTTCCTTGCTTCAATTTGTCTTAAAACAAAACTTTTACTTTTCTTTTCATATCTGAAAATATTAAAAATAATAACAATAAAATAATTTAAATAAAAGCTTACTCAGTCATTCTGTTAAATTAATTATTACTCTTTATAAAGATTATCAAATTCTTCTCCATGAACTTCAATAAGACCAGGACAATGGTCAGGACTCATAAAACTCCACATTTGATCTTCTTGTACTCTTCTCATGAATTCATCAGGTATCCATAAAGCGAGATGACTATTTTTTAATTTTATATCTGCAATAGTAGTCTTTCTAATTTGATCGATAACCTTCATTATATCTGCATGCCACAATTCACAATAAATTGTTACACCTCTAATGCTCTTAGGCCTTTCTAATGTTTCTGTTTTACGGACCATGGAATCATACTGCTTCAACATAAGAGGAAGACCGCTAGATTTTCCATTACTACCTTTAATATAAGTTCCTGCCGCACGTATTTTATGCACATGGACAGCAGTACTCGAATAAGGTAAAATAAATGTTGACAAACGGTTAAGAGTATCATAAATACCATCAATGCTGTCTGCTATCATTGCTACTGAATAATGACTAATAAAATGATAAAATACTAACATTAGTATTAATTGTTATTTGTTATTAAATAGAATCATAAATAGTACCTACCTTACAACTGGTACATTTAATTTTTTAGCAGCTGGCTGCAATTGCATAACTACTGGAGAAAACATACATAACTTTTGAGATAACATGTTGTATGTTTCAATAGCTGAGTCAATATCATCTCTATGAATACCCACAGCAACTTTCATGAACAAATGTTGAGGTCGTTCAATAGTTTGATTTTCAGATTTAACTAAAAAGTTTTGGGTTAAGTACTGAAAAATCATAAATACATATAATTTAATTATTAATATTAATAATGTGTGTGCATCTAAAATATATATGTATAAATACAATGTATACAACATAACAGTATAATATTACTTTTAATCCAAAGTAGTCAAAGTTATAGTCATTTTCATAATTAATTGCTTCATTTAATCGATCTTTATTTTGCATGATAATTTCATAAATATCATCAGATAAACCAATATTCCAATAACTATCATTTTTAGAAATATCATCCATCACATCTACAAATAAAATTAATCTATATGAGTTCTATAATTTTAATAATACAGTAGAACCCCTCTCGTCTGCCACTGTGGTTGATCCGACTACAGTATTATTAATATAAATACTTTAAAAATGTTCATTACTTAATTTTTTTCTAAGTAATTAATCAAACATTTATGTACATATAAATTACTTTCATTCAATTTTTTTGTGTTAAACATATTATTTGGTAAATAATTAAATAAATACATTTTTTTTCAAATGTTTCTGTATATTCTGATAATCAGACCTTTTTGGTGTTCCAACCACACTCCCAGTCCTGAAGGTGACAGATTAGAGAAGTTCTACTGTAAACCATACTGAATAGATAAACACTAGAAGAGTAAAGTGTGATGTAAAAAACATGGCAATAATCAGAACTCAGATTATATTATAGCATTTACTTCATTTTATATAGGAAACACAAAAAAAAAAAAATTCAAAAACAGGGAAATTGTTTTGCTGTATGTTTTGAGTGTAATTCATTTAAATCACTGCCAATGATAAATCCAAATTATAAAATGTTCAATTTTTAATTTTTATATATAAAAATTATTATTACTATATAAATTATATTAATTATTTAGTACTAAGTTATGAGGAAACTAGATTCATACTAAAATCAAAAATATATTATCATATATTTATTAAGAAAACTACCTATACAGTCGTTGCCAGACAAATTAAGGCGGCGGCGCGATAACGGAAAATCAGTGGTTCTCAGTATTTCAATATTATTACCGAAAATACATCAATAAACCAATAATTGTTACAAAAATTATTTCACGATAATAATTTAACATCAAATATTCTGATTATAATCTTTTATTTAAGAACAAAAAGCAGAAATTTTAAAATAATATAAATAAGAACGGGAGAGAGAGTACAGAAAATTCTGCAGATCATTTTTTGCACTGAGCCGGGTTCGAACTAGTGACTGCACGCGTCGTAGCCAATTGTGTGACCTTTGTACAACACTTCCAGCGACTAGTTTGGGCTACACTTACTGAAAAGCGCTGCCGCCATCTCAATTTATCTGGCAACGATTGTACCTACAATATTTATTGTTTCCGTATTATAAGTATGTAACATGACAAATTAATATTCAGCAGTTTACTTTTAACTTTTTTAACTTTAACATTAGAATGTTACTAATAATGATAAAATATACTATATAATTTCAATGTTTGTATGTTGGATTTTTACAATAACTCAATTTTTTATCAACTTAAATATAAATAAAATAGTGCAATTTAAAAGTACTCATAACGAAGTTAATGAAAATTGGAAATTACTGTAAAAAACTAAAAAATGAACACAGTTTAAGTTCTTACTATTATATTTTATAATAGGTCAATTCATACTTCATTCTAATTTCTACTATTATATCTAACAAAGATAAAGGAGAACTACTGAGTATAGATATAGTATATCACACTTATAAGATAGTGTCAACAAAAGGTAGTATCCTCTTAAAAACATTTTAAGTACAAATTTGATATTTAAACAAAGAATAACAATTTTAGTAAAAAAATGTTGTAATTCAAAAATATTTTTCATTGGGATTTGACACTTTAATAATAAAGCAAGTAGATAATAAAGTAAATAATTCCCTTCTCTAGATATAACTAATATTTGGTTTTCTATTTTATCTGTAATTAATGACAATATATACCATTAAATTTTTCTTTAGTTTGCTTATGCAAATTAGAAATAGCAATACGGGCTGCTAATTTTTCATAATCAGGATGAATAGTAGCCATAGTAATTGCCATTTCAGCGGCTGCATCATCAAGTTGAGACGTAGTGATACCAGTGTAAAGACATTTTTTGATTACATGAATTGCCGTTGCAGCCTAAAAAAAATTAATAAAAGCCTTGTGAGATATAATATAAGATTTTACACTTAAAAAATAACATTGTTTTAGAAATGTATTCTTAGGAAAAGAAAATGTATGCAATTTTGTCACAATCTTGTAATGACATATTATTATATTTTACAAATTCAACTGTGCCATACAATAATGATAGTATGATACATTCAAGTTTTTTTATCATAATATTGTCTTTAATCATATTATATATTAACAAAAATAAGTTTGATTTAACTCACTGGATCAATTTTCTCCAAGCCATAGCATAACTGTTTAATACGTGCAATAATTTCATCGTAATGAACACTTTCAATACTTCCATCTGAAAAAATAATTTATCAAATTATGTACACGTAATCGTTTATTTTTTATTTTTTATTACTATTATTATTTCAACTATACTTGGGTATTATTTTAAAATGACACACAATTTAGAACTTCAAATAAAATATAGATAAATCACGCATTATATAATAGTAGTTAGTAGGTATTCTAGTACATACCTCTTTTTTGAACATACAAATGCTTCTTTAATTCAGCCATAATAATACAGAAATTGGATTTAATATTAATTTAAAGTTAATACAATATCAATAATAAAATGTTATAGGTTTATTACAATCGATCACCAGTACAATTATCAATATGTGCAAATAAAATAAGTGTAAGACGTTAGACGAGTATTGGTTAACGAGTAAGGACCAAATGGACGTTACAAAAACTAATATGCCAAAATGGTTCCTATACACAGTATAACAGTAGTTTGTTCGCGAATTACAATACATATAAATAATAATATGTAATATCAGTCGGCACTCGGTAAGGTGGAAAAAAACACAAGGCTGTAGTTTCGCGCCAAAACTCTATTGTCAAAACAGTGAGACCAGTTATAAAAAAAACTTGTATCGTTTGTTGAACAGTGTTGAATTAATGTCAAGTATAAAATAATAATGTGCATATTGAATACAATAATAATTATAATCGATCCACAATCCACTTCATGTCTACATCGAAGGTTTCGTCACCTACTATTTATTTTCCAACTTTACAAGTCGTCGTCTTTGAATATTTATTCACGAGTTCCAATTACCTAATTATGATTTATGAGTATTTGAAAATTCAAATCAATATAGATGATATGATCACTATTCACTATACATGATTTAAGTACCTATATGTAATTCAAATATTCTTACCTATTTAGCCTAGGCCCTAGTTATTTTATTACATATTATCATACATTTATAATGTTTTATGCTAGGTAGGTAGAATTGAACAATCTAAAATTAAAATATTTAACATTTAACGATTAGTGTTTGGAAATATATGAACATTTATCGTTTTATATCGATAGTAAAACTGTGAAAAATATTTTAGTACTTCCAGAGTAGACAGTATTAACTATAATACACCTATATAATATAGTGTAATTCCATAGTAACCACCTGTCGGACCTGTCCCACCTGCTCGAATAATGTATTACATTTTTTATGTCGAGGGCATAGAAAGAAAGCAAGTACAACAAGTATAGTATTTATTTTTTAATCTAGAAGTAGAAACTATGCCTTATTAACAGTATTAACAGGTATTAAACTAGTAACTATTCCTAATCATTAATGGTTTTTAGGCCTTAATTTCTTCGTTAAAACGTATTCGCAGAGCGAGTTGAAGTTCACAGCTCGCCAGTTTGACCTAAAATTGAGCATTTTATTTATAAAAAGTTTGCTCCGTTTGTATGATAATATTCATCTTTTCTTTTTTATATACGAACCACACAATAATTATTGTTATTCCCACACCTGTTATAAATCGCCCGAGACTCGAGAAATCGAGAGCAATGAGCAATATTATATTAATAATTTCATATTTTTTACTATTGCGTGAGGTACGACTGCAAGTCGCCGTCATATGGTAGAAAAACGCGGGAAACCTTGTGAGACTATCAAATATTATTATGTAATCATTATTCATTATGTGTTTCCCGCCACTCCGCCAGTTGTTGTAAATTTCGTGTTGTCCGGTTTTTTTGCATTGCTTATTTGCGGACTCTAGTAATTACTCGAGGTTACTGGTACACCATTGAGTGCAACTATTATTATTGAAGTACATTCAGTTGTGGCGGAAGCGTATTTTGTGAGGTACAAACTTACTGATGTTTATTCACGTTGATAATTAATTTTTCATAGAGTATAGTAGTTCATATAGTTTTCATACACTCTACTCTATGAAAAATATAGGATAGTATAATATTATAATCCAACGTACTTTGTTATTTAGGTATTGTCTGATTCTACGATCAGCCGTCAGTGGTTTTTAATCAATCAGGTTTAACACCGTGCTCACAAATCTCCCCAATCATGTCCGACTTCGCAGGAAAGTCAAACTCAAAACTGTTTGTTAAAAAGCGTGGTAAGTACCGATATATTTGTTCTATAGTTTATTATTAATTATACACAATTTTCCTACTTATTAAAATATTGGTACCTATATAATCAATATAAATGTATCGTGATAAATTTACATGTTAAAATTTTAAAAAGTTCACCAAATACCCACATTTAAATAGGTATATTTTATAAAATTGTCTATTTTATTAATTATGATATATTATTATTATTATTCATGTCTCTTAAATATGTCAATTCTCTGACCTTTACTCAGAGATTACTTAAAATTAAAATTATGTCATATTGTATGAAAAAATCCCTCTATAAATTAAATGCCAAGTTCTCTTATATTAAACCGGCCATCATTAAAATGTATTTTTTAGATGGACGTATGGAAGAAGTGATGATGGACAAGATTACGTTACGAATTGAACAATTATGTGAAGGCCTCAACATGGATTTCATTGATCCGGTAATATAACATTTTTGAAACATATTTACTTTATCACATCCTTTGAGAAATACAAAAAAAATTGTTAATTAATTTAAGAATGAGAATAAAGCTATTGAAATTATCATTCAGAATTTGTTTTAAAGTTAATCATTTATCACTGTAATTATATCTAGTTTGTATGTTGTGTCGTTATGTGTGTTGATATTTTTGGTGTACTAGGACATTTTATCCCCAATATATTTTCAATACGGACATTTTACACTTCTTTTTTTTTTTTAAATAAAAAATAAATTATTATTTTTTTCATAAATATAATAAATTATAGATATATATTCATTGAAACTCCAGAAATAAAATTCACAATTATTATTAAATTGTTTAATATCAAAACTGGTACCTACAGTTTAACAATTAATAAATAAACACGAACAAAGGCTTAAAAATATGTGTTTTGAAATAAAAAAAGAATCAGAGATCAAAGGTTTTTTACTAAATGTATCTTTTTATGTCAGATTTTTAGCCATTTGTATTAGTTATTATTTATATTTTATGTACCTAGATAATCTTTTAGCTACCTATAATAATCATAACAATTATAAATTGTTATATTTATGAAAAAAAAAATAATAATTTCTTATTAAATTATATTATAATATTACATTACTAAATAGGTAACTTTTTTTTAAAACAAATGTAGGGTTAGGTATACATAGCAGTATACCATATAGTTATGAGATCATATACAAAAATACTTACTAAATGCGATTGCTGATTACTGTGATAAATAATTAACTTCAAATGACTATAAATTTAAAACAAAATTCAATTGACAATTATATAATTCCCTCTTTTTTATTTTTCTATTGAAATTTAGATTTTTACAATTAAATTTGTTATTTGGTATTATAATTATCTTAAAAATTAAAACTTTACTAATTGTTCATTTTCTTATTTTTAGCCTGAAATTACACTATATGTAATTGGTGATTTATGCCCAGGTATAACTACTGTACAAATTGACAATTTAGCTGCTGAAACTGCTGCTTATTTAACAACTAAACATCCAGATTTTGCTGTACTTGCTGCACGTATTGCAATTTCTAATCTTTATAAAGAAACTAAAGAAAATTTTAGTGGTATGTAATATAAATATATATAATTTATTCTGTTATATTTCTACACATAATTATTAATTATTAATATCATATTACATGGTTTATTATACTATTTTAGATGTAGTTTATGATTTGTATAACATGCCCAATGAACGAAATAAAAGTCGTATGCCAATCATTTCGGATTTTCATTATGGTATTATCATGAAACATGCTGATCGTTTGAATAATGCTATTAAACATGAAAGAGATTATGCTTACAGTTATTTTGGATTTAAGGTAAATACATAGTTATTCTTTTATAATTGTATGAAATGTTAAAATATTTTTATAATATGTTTCAGACACTTGAAAAGTCATATTTATTAAAAATTAATGGTAAAGTTGTAGAACGTCCTCAACATTTATTAATGAGAGTTTCAATTGGAATTCATGGTGAAGATATCGACGCAGCTATAGAAACATATGATTTAATGTCATTAAAGTATTTTACTCATGCTTCGCCAACAATGTTCAATGCTTCTACACCTAGACCTCAACTTTCAAGGTACGAATAAAATATAATATTTTATGTATATTTAAATTCCCTAAATTTTTGTTTTAGTTGTTTTTTGGTGGCTAATAAATCAGATTCATTGGAAGACTTTGGTAAAACAGTTAAAACATGTGCCAAAATTTCTCAGTCTGCTGGTGGTATTGGTGTACATCTCCATAACACTAGTGCAGCTGGTACAACATGGACCAAGTATCCTAAACATGAATCACATGGTCTCGTTGAACCATTAAAAGTACTTAATGATTTGGCTCAATATATTGACCAAGGTGGAAGGGTAAGTTTATTTTATTTAGTTTAAATTTGTTTTTTTTAATGTATTTGAATTTAATAGAGACCCGGGGCAGTTGCTGTTTATATTGAGCCTTGGCATGCTGATATATATACTTATACAGAATTACGTAAAAATACTGGCAATAAAGAAGAAAAAACTAGAGATTTATTTTTGGCTCTTTGGATACCTGATGAATTCATGAGACGTGTTGAGGCTGATGAATCTTGGAGTTTAATGTGCCCACGTAAATGCCCCGGTCTTTCAGATGTCTGGGGTGATGATTTTGTTAAACTTTACAAAAAGTATGATTATTGACTGTTTATTATATTATTTAAATTTAACTGTTTTTAGTTATTTATAATATCAATTCAAAGATCCAGTAAATTATTATGTAGAAAATAGTCTATTATATAGAAATGTATTTATCATCTAATTATATTACTAAAAACAAAATTTTTATTAAGTTATTTATAGCTTACACCATAAAACAAAACATATAGGTACCTAATATAAAATATTTATTATTCTATTATAGGTATGAAGATGAAAAACTGTATAACAAGCAGGTACCAGCAAGAGAATTATGGTTCCGTATAATAACTTCTCAAATTGAAACTGGTATGCCGTATATGTTGTATAAAGATGCATGTAATGCTAAAAGCAATCAGAAAAATCTTGGTACAATTAAATGTAGTAATCTTTGTACCGAAGTCATTCAGTACACTTCACCAGAAGAGGTCAACAATTATCATATTATTCATGCTTAATTATTTCATTAAGTCAATCTTTTTAGTATTTATATTCTTTATTTTATTTTATAGGTAGCAGTATGTAATCTAGCTTCGATTGCAGTAAATATGTTTATAAAACCCAATGGAGAATATGATTTTCAAAAACTTTTAGAAATTACAAAAATTGTTACAAAAAATTTGAACAAAGTAATAGATGTCAACTATTATCCTGTCATAGAAGTAATTGAATTTATTAAATTAAAATTTAGTTGTATTGAGGCTTTAAGACCTTTTGCAATTTTAGAGCTTTTTCATGTTTTTTAACTTTATAAAATCAACATTTTGATAACTAACATTATGTTCGTATAATATTTAAAAGAATTTTCTAAAATATTTTGATGTACATTTTTATGTTTATTTTTATTTTGGTATTTGTATTTATTTAATTTGACAAAATTATGATTAGAAACTTAATACCATCTTGACAAAGTCAGTATATGTATGATATTTGTATATCGTGGTTATCATTTCTGCTGTGTTACTATTTATTGTGTAACTTATATAACTATATTTTTTCAAATACATAGTTTTATTTTGCAAGTTTAAAAATACCTATAATATTAATTATAATAGTCACTTAAGTATTACATATTAGTGTTCAGTAAAAATATATTTTCCTTAAATATTTTTAATACTAAATAATTAATTTATTCAATTCTTATTTTTGAAATTTTTATTTATTAACATTTGTATACAAATTTTGAATTATTTTTTTTAATAAGACATTTTAGCTGCATGTTTTTAAGAATACAGCAAGTTCTGAACCTTAGTTATATTTATTATATTATATCATACTTCACTTAGGCTGAAACTTCAAATAAACGACATCGTCCTATTGGAATTGGTATCCAAGGATTAGCAGATTTATTCTTATTGATGAGATTTCCATTTGGCTCTCCTGAATCAAGAAAGCTTAATTTACAAATATTTGAGACTTTGTATTATGGTGCCTTAGAAGCTAGTTGTGAGTTAGCTGAAAAATATGGAACTTATTCATCTTATCAAGGATCACCTATTAGTCAAGGAGTATGTATTTAAAAACATAATCATGTGTATGTTAATTAATTTAGATTTACTTTAGATTTTCCAATATGATATGTGGAATGTAAAGCCTACTGATCTATGGAATTGGGACATATTAAAAGAAAAAATTGCAAAACATGGTGTCAGAAATTCATTGTTATTAGCACCAATGCCTACTGCTTCAACAGCTCAAATTCTTGGAAATAATGAATCTATTGAACCATACACTACAAATTTATATTATAGACGTACTCTTAGTGGAGAATTTAGTGTAAGTAAATTTTGTAGTTTTGTTATTATTTTATTTTTAATGTATCTTATACTGTAGGTTATCAATCGTCATTTATTGAATGATCTAATTAAACTTGACTTATGGAATGAAGACATGAGAAATAAATTAATTTACTTCAAAGGATCAGTACAGGTAAAAGGAAATATTTAAAAAATAATTGAATGTCTGAAATTTGTACTTGAACTTATTTTTGTCAAAATAGAAAATAGACAGTATTCCAGACAATATTAAAGAGTTATATAAAACAAATTGGGAATTATCTCAAAAAATCATATTAGATATGGCTGCAGATCGAGCAGCATACATTGATCAATCTCAATCATTAAATATTCATATTGAACAACCGAGTATTAGTAAAATATCATCTGTACATTTCTATGGATGGAAAAAGGTAAGTTAATTATACAATTTTAAACATTTTAATTATTGTGTATTGAATTTGCTTAATTTTATTACAGGGCTTAAAAACTGGTATGTACTACTTGCGAACCAGACCAGCTGCCGATCCTATACAGTTTACAGTTGATAAAACTACAGTATCTAATAACGTTGCTATTCAAACTGAGAAAAATGATGCACTAGATATGCAACAATTGGTGTGTTCATTAGAAAACAAAGATGCTTGTATGATGTGTGGTGCCTAGATTACTGTGATACATAATTATACATTTGGTCTTGTACAAATATTGATGTTCCAAATAATGTTTATATTTATTATTTATGTGGTGATATCACATTAATTTAATTGTAATTTCTTTTTTAACTTTTTTTTTTTTATAATGTATAAGCTATATTTTATTATCTGTGGTATACTGTAAAATGTGTTTACAAGTAATTGGGAAGTATGTTAAAAAAAAAAAAAATCCCAATTCATAAACAAAGTTGTATTTTTATTTTTGCAATTATAATTTTTTACTTTACTACATCATAAACTTATTTCTATCTTCTTCTAAAAATGGTTTAGTTTATTAACCAATATTAATTATTTTCTATTGTTTTATTACTATTTTTTTTTATATATATATAGATCAATTCAAGTTAATATTTGGCTTTCAATGCTGTTGTTTTTGTGTAGCATATCTATATATAATATTATGTCTTCCTTTAAAATTCATCAAATGTTAACCCAAATAGTTTCACATAACTTTTTTGTTTATTCTGAAGTTAATAGAATTTCACTTATTTAAATGTGTTTTTGGGAGAAATTCGTTAATAAAGGATAAGAATGATAAGATATAAAACAATTATGACATTAATTACTTAATTGATTTAATTTAGAGAGAATAAGATTTTATGGTAGGTGGTAGTATATAAAGTGTATTGTGTTAATTTTCTAAATCATAGTAACTCCATAATATATTAGAGATTAACTACATCCAGCTTATAAGGTTTCCTGGCTTATTTTGAATTAGAAAACTTTGAGTTCATTAACTAGGACAGGGGTCTCCAACCTTTTTGAACGGCAGGCCAACATTTTTAGAAATGTGTTGTCTAAAAAAAAAAAAAAGGTACTTTTCGATTATCGTACCCAATGGTCGGCCGACCGGCGGCGACGGTCGGGATATAATACCGATTCCGTTATCGTACCCCATTACATTTATCTCAATATTGTCACGTTTCATTACCAAAAATCAGTTCCCTGATCGACTATGGCTCGTTTCAACTATGATATGTTATGTTCAGTGTGCAATGACGAAGAAAGTGCTATACGTTTTTTACAAGACCGCGGTGTGCTTCATCGTAATCGCATTTGTAAAAACGGCCACGATATGTTGATACGGTACGAGTCTAAACCTCTGGCGATGCAACATTTCCAAGTGCAGGATACTACAGGTATTCGTACAAACACTTGGTTATATAATTGTAGACTGCCGTTTTTAAAAATAGTTAAGTTTATTTATTGGTGGTCTAAAGAGTTGACATCTATAAAATTTTGCGAAGACGAACTCGGTATGAATCATTATACCACCGTTGATTGGAACAATTATTTACGGGAAGTCTGTACCGAAGCAATAATGAATAATTAAACTAAAATAGGGGGACTAAACAGTGGAAATCGACGAATCGTTGTTTACACGCCGTAAAAATAATACTGGAAGGATTTTTCATCAGCAATGGGTTTTTGGTGGGATAGGTATGTAAAGAAATACTTGCTGTTTTCGTGGTAATGGTTCCAAATAGATCTGCAGATACATTAATTCCGATTATTGAGAACCACATTGCTACCGTTTCTATTATAATATCAGATTGCTGGAAGAACTACGATTCTTTAAAGCATAATAATGCATTTCAATCATAAATATAATTTTGTAGACCCAGATCCCGGGACACACACACAAAATATTGAGCGTTTATGGCGGTCGGCTAAAGAACGAAATCGATCAATGTAGGATTCCTACATAAGTGAATTTCTTTGGTGACAAAAACAAAAAAAACCATCTGTTTATTTACCCAAATTATAAACAACATTGTTAAATTCATGCCTCCTTCATAATATTTAATAATTTTTATTTACAATAATTTTTTTGGTAGGTATTCATATTTTATTATATTTTTTTTGTATTGATATTTTATTTTATTTTTTTGATATTGAAATTTTATTATATTTTTTTGGTATTGATATTTTATTATAATTTTTTTGTACTCATATTATTTCATATTATTATATTATTTTATTAAAATAAATTGTAGTACCTACCTACCCCTATAGTACCTACTTATATTATAGCATAAATAAGTTCAATATACATATACCTGTATAGTGTATGTGTATACATATTATAATAATACAATATTATATTATATTTCTTTTGTTTTTATAGGTATTCGCCATTCGGACAATAGTCATATTATTATAATATTACTAGTATGTTAGCTAGAAAGTATTGATTAGTTAAATCATAATACTGTGCTGGCTATTTAGAATAACACATTATATTATATTATAATAATATTTAAACCTATTGTTGTTTTTATAATTTTTATCGTCAGTCAGTAAAGTTACTTGAATACAATATCATGGTTTATATTATTTTTATACTTTAATAGGTAATTCAACTATTAATTTTATTGTTTTCATTCTAATTTCTAAGAACTTACAATATTAGTTTTTTAAATTGTTTACAATTTTGTTCAGTTTTTATTAAGCATTAATCACTGACAAGCTAATATTTGAAGTATAAATTTAATAATTTTTTTCCAACATACAGTTTGTTGGCTTAAAAAATATAATAGATTATTCCTATAAAAAAATTAGCAAAGTCGTTGTGGATTAATGTTTCGTAGAAGAACGATAGACACGCCAAATTTCAATGTTAGAACGTGTTTAACATATCAAGTGAGTTTAATAATTATTTAATATTAATAATTAATTGCCAAGATAGCCCGTTCACTGAGCCATTGACAATTTCTGTAATTTTGTGGTAGATTTGGGAAAACTTTGTCAATTAACTCATTGGTAGTTGCTGTTATTTTACAGAAATTTGTTAGAAATGTGATGCATTGTGTTCATTCATTGATCAAACAAATAATAAATAACAATATAAAATTCAAGGATAATAATTTCTTTCACGCTAATTATTATCATTATTGTAATTAATAGCAACCATAACCATAAACCAAATCTCCATCGTACATTTCAAAATGTATGTTTGAGCACCTCTCGGGGTTGGGTCTATCACTTTAAAAAGTATCCTATGTTAGTCTCCTGTTTCTAAGTTAGGTACCTCCCATAAATTTTCAGTCAAATTGGTTCAGTAGTTTAGGAGCCTATTCAATACTAACATGTATTTAAACGGAAAATTAAATCTTGTTTAACATTAGTGATTACATATTATTAAAATTTATTATATAAATAGTAAATACTTATAAACCAATAAATATTTATTTTTATTTTCTAATATTAATTACAAAAATTTTAAATAATTGCAATGAAGTTTATTATAGTATTAGTGGGGTGTAGGGCAAAAATCTCCACGGATCTGTGTACCATTAATAAATTATTCCAGCACCCACTAAATTCACACCCAATGTTCGCCTATGACCACGAGTTGAAGAGTGTTGGTCTAGGACTGCTTTAGGTCGGTACCTGCACGGCTACACCAAATCCAAATATAATTAGATTTCATTTTTGACGCGTATTTTCATCAGAACTAGGTAGTGATATTAGTAAAGAATTTCTATTTTTAAAAAATTTTCTGAAATATTCAAACACCTTTGAATAGGTAAGTATATTTGATACTTTCAAAAAATTCAATCCTATCCTATCTATTGTAGGTACCTACATCATAACAGACATGTTATAGATAGATATATTTTAAAATTCCGGGCATTTTTATAAGTTTTATAATATAAAAAATTTACATTTTTATATTTTAGTTTTAAAATTTTAATTATTTCTCAAAAATTGTACTTCTGCAATTTAAAAATATAATTTATTACTTGATTGTTTTTTGCATATGAACTCAGAATAGTCCGAATGACACATTACATGTGACAACTAGCTGTAGCTACTAGTAAAACTATAGTTTTACTTTCATTATTTCGCTAAAAATTAGTGTTATACCTACTATAATTAGTATTTATACATAAACCTAATTAGTATAACACTAAATAATTTAAAGCGTGTTAGAAATTCAATCTAGGTAGGTATATGAATTATCCGAAATGTATATCATAGATTCGTAGCTAGTACATTTCTTTTTTTTTTTTTAATCAATGTGAAGACAAATAAAACTTAAATTTTATAAATTATTCATTCAATTTTAAAAATGTGGAAACTAAACGTAGAACTTTATAATATTTTTCATTTAATCATTGTCAATTGATCAATAAATCTTAAGTCTTAATCATTTCAGAATTTGAATATTAGGTATTTTTGTAGTTGACTATAGAATCATTTGGTACATAAAAATGGGATAAGCAAGTAAATTATTATAGAAAATACTGACTTAACTACCTATACTATCTAATATCTTGTGTTTTAAATTATTTTTATTTAATTTCAATAATTTAATTTTATATAAATTATAATATATAATATTGAAACTAAATATTAGTATTATTTTACTATAATTATAATATAATTATAATATTATAATGATTCCAATGATTCCAATGATTTCATATATTATTATTAAAAAGTGAAGTTATACGATATTTATTGAGAAAATAACTTAAAGCAAAATGTCAAATCGATCTTGCTTCGAGTTAAGTGAAACGATAAGGTTGCTCAACAAAAATTCCCAAATGAAATCGAGTTATACCAGGTACTGCGACATTATTTTCTATAAATTATTAATTTGTCAATATTATCCCTTGTGCCACATATAGTATAGAAAAGTTGAAAGTATATAGGATTTAACTTTAAGACCTTTAAGCCAAAGCTCGCTAAGTATCTATTATATATTATGTATGTATGTGTGTTTGAGTATTTTGGAGTTCTATTTAAGTTACGGCAGATATTTCGTGTATTTTGAATGATTTTAAGTCAAATTAGTTGTTTATTTTGAAAATAAAATCAGGTTGCTTGTCGTAAACTTTAACGGCGGAACAAAAAAAAAGCCGTATTGTGTCTGGTGAGTGGTGACTGGTAGTAATTTTATCATGAATGTATAAAACGTAAAAACGTATGATTAGAATATAGAATACTAATTTATACTTATAAATTTTTATTTCTCGTATTATGTTCTCAAATTATTGAATAAATGCATAAACATGGAGATGTAGACTACACACAATACACTTAAATATACCATAAATTTAGTGATAAGAATAAGAACTCAGTTTGGTTCAACGTCATATTTGCGAGCTTTATTTAAAGTACTTTAATTACAAAATGAACTACATTAATAATGTGATTTAAAGTCACAGATTTAAATATTACATTACCGGCAAAAATTAAGCTGCCTAACTCTTGGTAATTATGTACCTACCATAAACTAGTAAATAATGAAGAACGCGATCTTTCGTAACAACCATACTAATAATCAGCGAAAAATTAAATGATGATTTTCTTTCTCATACATTTTAATTATATAGCACGATAGTACGATGTTTTGTTTCTGTACACGAGTTAGCGATGACTTTAGAATAACCACCTACGAGAGTTATGCATTATTATTTTGCAAATGGCTAATCCTGTATTTTAGTATAAGTGTACTGAAACTTAAATATCAGCTTAAAGTTCTTAAAGTTAGTTACTCTACTCTATTTGGGTACGGTAACGAGATCCTACGCTCAGATAAATAATTAATTAATAGAAAGCAATGTCCAAGACAGCCGTCGACCACCTACCGTTTTAGTATTTTGTATTTCAAAATTGTTATCAGTGCATTAACCAATGTTATCGTCACTTGTTTTGTTTTGATTTCCTTTGCAAAGAAAATAAATGTATTCATAGTTTTATGAATAATGTGTTCGATAAACCATATACCTACCTACCTACATGGCTACATATTATTTCAAGCACGAAGTCTTGTTATCACAAATATAATATAATATATATGCTATAGTATATTGCTATACCCCTACTTTCATAATTAATCGCCGTTTTATAATAGTAAATAGAAATTTGAAGTGATGGTTAGAGATTAGAGGTAGGTAACTTAGTAAATTTAAATCTATGTTTATTAATATTATTCAACCGAAAACTAACAAAAATATTGCATAAGTCAAACAATAATTAAAGTTCCGAAAAATATTAGAAAACAATATGTACACAACAATATAACAATATTTCTTTTACATCGTACAAAATCTAAAATAAATTATTATTTTTGATTAATTGACAATTGTTTAATTGTTTATTGAAATATACATAATTCATATTATATAGTCATTTTCTAATCAAAAAATAAATAATTAAATAAAATGTTTTAGTTTATGTCTTATTTATATTTTATAAGTAAGATTTTGTATTTTTATCTTGGTCGGGATTTTGAGAGCAAAAAAGGTATTGAAGAGAAAGATTAATTTTAAAAGGATTGGTATCGACTATCAAAGAAAAGTAGGTACTTATAATAACGTCAACATATTACATAAATATATTATAAATCTATAGTCAGAAATTAAATTCAGTAGGTATACTACAAGAATTCTTTTAATAAAATAATATAGACGTATCAGTCATCTAAACTTAATACGACTACAAAGCTGTAATTCATCATTAAAGTTTACTTCAATAAAGTCATTTTATACGTTGCCAGTTAAAGAAAGGCCTCTATATAATTATATTACACTGTATGCTCGGTGTTCAAATTTATCATCATTGAAATATATAGGTACCTATTTATGTTATATATTTATGGATTAATACATTTTCAGGTTTTTAGCATTGCAGTGTTTTGGCTTAACAATAATTTATGTTGTTTATTTTATTTAAAAATCTTAAGTGGATTGATAAATACCTATAATAATATTATAATTTACTAGGTATTCAAAAATGAATAATCGCAAAACATTTTTATTTTTCAGAAAATGTAGGTATAGGTATAAGTATGATAAAATTTCCAGTCTTAGTATCACGTTAAATCTTATTACGATTAAAAATAATTCTAAATGGATCAGAAACCTCAGAATAAGTTTTATTCTATTTAAATTAAATTAGTATTTAAATACAATTATTCCATTTAAACGATCAAAGATCATGCACATCTCACTATTAGCTTAATAATAGTTTGAAATATAATGCAGTTTGAGAAATTGGTATAAGTACCTACAGACTACAGTATATTATTTATCTTTAACGAAAGTCAAAAACGTAGTAATTTTCTAAAACAAAGACTTAATAATTATTACTATATTATAGTGTTTCATATTTATGTAAGATTCGATTTTGATGAATCTCTATAATAGGTACTTCAGTAGGTTAGTAGGTACTTTATAAATTGCGTTTTATCCACATACGAATAAAACAATTGATGCGGTTAAGTGCATAATGCTTAGTAGAAATGTCGGAAACAGTTTATTATTTGAATATTACATACCTGTCGTCAGTGGCGTAGCCAGGGGGGTTTTGGGTGTTCAACCCCCTCCCTTGGCTTTTAAAAAAATAATAATTGTTATTATAATGTTTATAAATGTATAGTTTTGTTTAACTGTTATACTTATGTATGAAATGTATTATTCAATTAGTGTACAACTCAATACATTTTACCACTCCTGAACAATATATTTTAGAGGTAAGCAAAAAAAAGGTCAGTAAACTCTCTCCCCTCGGGTAATTCCTAATTCCTGGCCACGCCACTGCCTGTCCTATATGAACTAATGAAATAAAATAATATTATAATACACGTTTAGTTTTAATTTCGTGAAAACTATTGGTAGGTACCGATTAAATATTGGATCCTATAAGTACTTGGTTTGAATAATTTGAAAAATCGTAGGTACGTTTAGCAAAACAGTAAAACGTAGATCCGAGGTCAAAGAAGAGTTGTGATGTAAGATGTTTTAAATGTTTTAATATTTTCAATATTGAATATTAAATAATATCACTGAATACCTAAATACTTTGAAAAATCGTGATTGATGTGATTGCTACCTACATAATATTTTTTGTTTTATAAAGGTAATTGAATATTACCTTATAAATAAAGTACCTAAGTAGATACTTGTCATTGCATCTAAATGTGACCATTACTATTACCATAAATAACCATTATAGGCATTAAAATAATATTACTTTTGAATACTTATCTTAAATTTTATTCTGGTACAAAATACATTAGTTGTTGATTATAAAATTAATTTACAAAAATAAATTAGGTTATTATTTATGTTGACATATTTTTGTTATGTGTCGAGTTAAAAATGAGAAAATATGAAATTGAACTGTTAAGAGATGTATGAAATATTATAAAATTTTAATGTTTTCATAAATCATATGAATTTATTTTTATTTATACTACATCGTAATTCGTAAAATAGGTTTATTAATATACCTAATTAATTAATTTTTTTTTTTATATAATTTTATACAAATTATGCACACTCGTAAAAATTAGTCTTTATAAAAAATATATTTTCTAAAAATTCTAGGAAAAAAGTAATACAGATATGCAAATCTATGAAAATAAAATTATATAAAAGTCAATAATAAGAATACCATATATATTTGGTTCTAATAATAAATATGAATCATATCGTTCCATACATCACATTTCCAAAATTTGCTTTTCTGAATTCTGCTGCAGTATTTCAGTCATTCAATTATTTTCTGAGTCTGAATATTATTGTGTTTGAATTGAAAAATGACAATGAACGTTGATTTAAAAATATTGAATATATTGATTATTTGGTGATTGGCCTAGGTAACCAAATTTCTAAAAATAAAGTAGGTATTATATTTTTTCCATTTTTCTCTTTTTAGTTTTGAATAAACTGTTAGAATGTTTTGCTAATTGGTAAAATGATTTTATTTTGTTCATAAATTTTCTAGTGTTAAATTTTTTTACTGATGTTATAAGATTATTCAGTTTGGGTAATTTCGTGTAATTTAAAGAGAAAAATTAAAGAAACACTTGTAAACGCTGTGGGCCACAGATTTTTTCTATTTCCTATCTCAAACATTCAAACATTTCAAACTTAGGTTAGGTTAACTGAAATAAAGTTAAATAATAATAGTTATTGACTGAAATAAATAATAGCTGATAAGTAAAAGCGTGTACATCTAAAAATAAACGATTAATGCCGACGGAGATTGAATGATATTATATTATACATAGACTCACAGCACAGAGAAAACTTTTGAAATTAAGAAATTATACAATAGCATTTATTGGTTTACTACGAAAACGTTTCCGGGGAGAAGAAGTTAACGTTATCAATGTGTTGTTGTTCCTAACTATAACTACTTTGCTAGAATTATTCGTTTTTGTAATATTGTAGTAAAGGAAACTATAATAATATTATATTTCAGTACGATTTTAGTGGTTTTTTTTGTAAAGTGTTTTAAGCAATGCTCAACATAATCAAATTGATTAATATTTTTGTCATGTTAATGTGTAATATCATTCACTTATATATAATAAACCGTTACAATAAATATTTAATATGAAAAAAAGTCATTAAGAATAATATTTGTTTATTTTTCTCAACTTGTTACAAACAAAAGTTTCTACTATTTCCACTATATACAATATATTTTATTATTATAATTTTTTTTTTTTACATAGAAATTTTTTGACTAAAATTTGTTTGATGTTTCATATCAAGTTATTTTAATTACAAGTTTGCATCAATGACGACTAAAAATTTAAATAATTTAAAAAGTATTTAATATTTATGATTGACGATATTGTTGAAATAATGGTAGTGCCTCACTGCCTCGTTACAAAAAGATAATAGGTATGTCCATATTATTAGTAAACTATTGTCCATTGATATGTAGTATTTTGATATAATACGTATTATAGTAATATATTTCAGGAATTTAAAATGGTTTTAAAATACGTAAAATATTATGTCCTTCTATACCAATCTTTTACATTATAGATTACCTACCTATTCAATAAAATATCTTTATTTTTGGCAATTCTGTACCTATATACTATGTAATTTATTGGTGATAAAAAAATCGAGTCGATTACGTATTGTGTTAACTTATAGTAACGTAATTAATTTTTGTTATTTGAATATTTAATAAAAAGTTCATCATAGATTTTTTTTTTTAGCAACCATTTATTTTATAACTATTTATAGGTATTTAGATAAAATAAATATGGATAAGCGGTAGATATTCGACAACAATATATTTGGTTTTCATTATATCTGTTAGATGTCGTTACTCCATTGAAAAAGGCGATTGTGTCAGCGGTGACGTGCTCGAGACATTTTAATCTGTAATTTATTGTTTTTTTATTCAACAGTAAATCGTTTATTATTGCATACTAATCTATGTCTCTAATTCTCTATAGGTATATTATATAAACTCGATTACATAATATAGTGTCGTAAAGATGATTATAAACATTATGATATAAGTAGAAAAGGAAAATTAGGAACACAATATTATAATATAATTATATAAGATATACACAAAATATGTTTTAGTGTGTAAATTACTATCATCATAGGTAACGAAGCAAATTGTGCTGAAACAACATAAAATTATGTTATTTAACGTCACTGCTACCCTTGCGTGAAAGGGAGTCCCATTGTTGTAGTAGAGTTCGGCAAAATCGTTATTGTTGAGACGCTTGTACAAGGAAAGGCGATCAGACGTCATAAGGACCTCAATAGTGTTTTATGTAATTAAGGTGTTTCCGACCATAACAGTAGTTGTGTTGTACTTTATCCTTAAAATCGTTTTACGTTCCACCTTAGAAAACTAATCCAATCTAGGGTATTTTTGGATAGGGTAATTAACTTAGAGACTTAGAGAATATGGAAGTAGAACGTTGTAGGTTTTAGTGTATATTACTCATAATGAGTGATACGACAATAACAACATTTCTACCCAACTTATTTTACACCAGTTTAATACCTACGTCTATTAACTGCAGATGTAGATATTTTTACAATAGTATAAATACATAATACTAACTACCTACACCTTTTGTAATTTTAATTTTATAGTAAGTACTTATATCATTCATTTTAATTGAATTTATATAATTTTCTAATTCGTATATTAAATTTGGTTATTGTCCGAACTTCAAAATATCATATAATTTATTAATAAAATAGTATGAGACAACATAGTATCATATTCTGTATCAATTAATAATTTTATTTTTGATTACCTACATCATATTATTGCCATCGTTCAAGGTACAAATATCATCAATTTTATTATTATTTCATCACAGTTTCTTTCTTTTGAAGTACACAGTGAAAATTAAAAAGTATTTCTAAAAATGAAATTCTCAATGTTTAATTTGATGTAGACAACAATATAATTTCAAACTCAACTATTAAAATACATTTTTGATACAATGTTGATACAGATCATACCCGAGCAACGTTTGGTATCAGATAATATTATTTATCTAGAAATAACATAGGCTAATGGTATGGCTACAATCGTCAGAAACAATTAAAAATATTTTTTTTTTATAATATATCCAGTAGTTTTTAAATTGAATTGGGTTGAACATACATAAAAATAATTGTATTTATAACTATAGGTTTTTCAATATATTTAAATTAATTTTAAGCTATTTATACCATGAACAGCGGTTCTAAATTGAGATGGTCAGCTTTTATTTATATTTTATAATACGGATATTTAACAATTTTTAATAAATTATTATTGGTTGCATTCACGTAAATAGTAGTGAATCGTGCATTTCGATCATAATATAATAACTATAATAATAATCGACCATAGTTATTACTATATAGTTTATATAGGTTTATTTAGCATAATTAGTGTTTATAAATAAACACAATCGGTAATATAGTTAATATAATATACACAGTATGAGTATAAACGCCAGTCAATATACATTACCTATCTACCTAATAAAATAAAATAATTATTAAATCCGGATACAGTTACAAAGGCGACAGTAAGTCAAATAAAAATCGTATATCAGTCCTATTTCTTCTCGTCTTTATAAAGTCGTGAGACACTCGTTAACTTAATAAAACACCTAACTTGGCATTCGGTTATAATTAGGTACCTCTTTTCTCAACTGAAATCACATTTCCATCGATGGTAATTGATGATGCTGTTATCGGAAGCGGTTACTCTAATGTGTTCATTCTACACTATATCCATCGGATAAGCTACTTCGTTTTCACCTTCAAATAACTAAATGATCAATAGAGTTTAAAATAATAATGATAAGTTACTTCAATTTTTAAACTATAATATAAATTTTTAGGCCCTATAAATTATTTTAAACGAAAGTATGGTCCAAAACAAAAATGTAGAACTAGGCAACTAGCATTTTTTTAGAGCCATTAAATTGTTTTCAACTAAATTTATTGGTGTCATACACATCCAGTCTATTGGTTATTTAAAAAAATAAATTAAAATCACTTTTTACTATATTACAAATTACTTCTGTTTAAATTTTAAAATATAAAAATAAAAAATGTTTTTACAGTAATTATACTTTACACTTATTTTTTTCATAAAACAATATAATTTTCTAGAATACATGACTATTGTGGAAGAATAATGTTTTGAAGGTCTCCTGTTCTCAGTTCTAATAGAAGCTTTTAAACTAATTTATACAAAGAAAAGTAAAAATATTATTCAGACTTGCACTGATGAATTGAAAATTAAAATTGAAATTATTGTGATTTATTGTCCACAAAACCCCAATTATAATTCTTTTGTTTATAATTTTTGAAGCTAAGCCAATTTTTCGATCTCCTGTCAAGTGCAATTTTTGTTTAAATTTTTAACATACAAAAATATTATAATTTGTTATAACGACCAAATGTTTAGCCTCTGTGGTGTAGCCTAACACTATTTTGACAATATTGCTCTTCCATTAAAGTTACTGATCGTCTGTCTCTACAAACTGTTATACTCTACCCAACTACCCAAAACTAAATTAAAATAAAGATAATCCCTCATTACTAAAAATAATTCTTTAATTTTATCATTTTTCTACTATTGTTAATAATTTCTGTGATCTCATTACATTGTATTGGCGACTGGCGTGTCCTATTTACATCGTCGTTATAATGTGTACACTAAAATTTAATAAAGTTAACACATTTTATTATAATACTTTTCGCAGAACTTAAGTGATTGCATCAGTCATTCAAACAACGCTACCTTAAATATTATACTTTTATAATTTAATAAACGGTAATAATAGATGATTGCACAGATATATTGAACATCGAAAGATCATTAAATAATATGGAAGAAAAATCACATAACAAAGTTTAATATTTTTTAAAATAATTTTATCGGTTTTGCGCATTTACTTCTGGGGTCATTAGCATTTCATTAAGTCTTTTTATTCAGAAAATGTCGTATTATAATTTATAGTAGACCTTGTGCTGATAGTATAATTATTGAAACGTAAATAAATTAATAAAATTGCAATTAACCATTTACTTACCGTTCTAAAAACTTTGTACAACTATGCAGGAAACGATACATAAAAAGTAAATTATCACCCTGTCTTTAATTCTTAATCGACATTGCTTATTTATTTGGATATTTTATTCACTAATTATTTTAAAAATGAAGTTTCCAAATTCCAAACGCCACGCAAAGAAAAATAAGGTA
>VUJU01001280.1:0-26908 GCA_009835225.1 Aphis craccivora | reverse complement strand
AAAATATGTTTTACAGACGTTCGTTCACAGTAGCTATTATTTTGTCGTTTTTACAGCATGATAAAACAATTAATATAAGAACTTAAAGAAATTACAAACTTAAAAAAAATCTATGATAAATTTAAAATCTTTAAAATGTAGGTATGGATGGATCAATATTTCTCAAAGAGTCGTGTATTCTATTTTATTGTATTTCTCAATAGGAAAAACGTGATTTCACGTCTGAGAAATATAATTGCTAAACGTATAAGCGAAGTTGTTCTAGTGTATCAAAGTTAAAATTAATAAAAGTAGAGTGTACGAAGTGTGATGTTCTTAGATATAGAAAATTTAAACAAAAAGATAATAATATTTTGACTAAAGAGATCCGATAGGTAACTGATAAGTATATTATGAACATATAAAAACAAAAACCACAGTATATAGGTTCATATTCATAAATAGAACGTACATAATATAGATTTTAAAACATACATATATTTATTAGTAAAATCAGTTGAATTTTCAGTAATATAAGCACTACACGATTTAGTTTGACTTGTCTACATTAAACGGAATTTAAATAGATTTGTATGGGTCAGAAATATTAAGCACAATTTTTTTAAACATTTATTTGCCAATTGATTAATTGTTTAAATTTTAAAATCTGCATGTAGTGTTGGGTTTATTACATGACCTTGGACTATGGAACAGAAGACACCCATAATATAGCACACATAGATCACTATTTTAGAGATAACTAAATAGGTGCATAATTTAAAAGTTATTTCAATCTATTTATTATTAAATTTGAATATTCTTTGTTATTATCATTATTATCTTATTATAAGACAACGGAAAAGTATTTCAAGAATATTTTTTTTTCCGAAACGTATTGTTATTTATTAATTACGTGCATAACTTATACTGTGTTTGATATCATTTTTTTTGGAGTCATTCTATTTTAAGTTTTTAACAGTAGTTGTTTCTAAAAATATTTAATAAGTATACATTTTTAGCCAATACTAAAGTTATAACTTATAACACCTATATAATAATTAATTAGTTATACGTAATAAGATTATTATTGTGTACTTAAGTTAAGTACGTACCTACTGTAAACAGTTTTAAAAATTAATGTTTTCTGATTTGGAACAATGTATGTTGCATATATAAACAAACTATTTAACTTTTAAATGCTTACATTTTAAATTAATATTATTAGTATGTTAGTCATTGTTTAAATTTCAAATACCTATATATATTATATATATATAATATGTATATTCTCTCTATTTTCTGTCTCTAATGATTTAATTCATAGAACATAATTTAATTTACAATACATGCCGGTGCTAATAAAAACTGAAAACTGTAAATGTTTTACACGACGACGACATCTTAAATTATTATTTATGTCTTAGTATTACAAAGAGTGTACCTAATATATTATGTAGGGATACTGCATGAGTGACCAAAAAAAAATAAAAAAAATATTCACTGGTGAGGTGTATTATATACCCATATTTCAACTCAGCTTAGGTACTATAAACCAACCGTCATCCGCCACCCACAGTATAAAGCCAAAACATTAAGTATTTATACACGAATATCATGATATATCATCTTATAATTTATTCAATGCATGTAATAATGATATATCAACATTTTAGATAAAAAATAACTCTTAGCAATGAAAAATTAAAATATAAAAATCGTTGTTTCATTTGATACACATTAAAGCAGAATAGATTTCTAAAAATTATTTTAGTATACAAATATCGAATATTTTACCATGTTATAATTATTTACAATGGTCATAATATTATGAGTTATTTATATTTATACAATAGTATAACAAAAGTGGTGAAATCACGAAGCCTCAACTTATCTTAAATAAAGTAATATACTCGTAATTTCGAAATTTAAATATTTAAAAAATTTTCACTAATAATTCATTAAATAATCAAAAATAAAATACATGATTTTCTCAATATTTTAAAATATTAGAAAATAAAAATATACATAAAAAAGTATAGCTTTGTAGTTATTACTGTATTTTTTCGCGTCTAAAATCATATGACTTGAATAATATTATATTCAAATGGTTATTAGATATTTTAGCTTTTATTGATCGTGTACAAATCGAAATGGTGCGAAAACTAAATTTAAATTATATCTAGTATGTATTTAGGTATATTGTAATAAGTTAGTTGTTCATAAAACGAAATATTCCACCTATAAATAATTTAGAGTAGATACCATATTGTAAATATTATTATCGACTGTGAAAGAAATTCAATAATTAAAATTATATTTGATTATTTAAATACTATTGACAAATGATTGATCATAAAAAAAGTAATATTATTTACAGTTATTATAATGCTTTCTAGGAGTTTAATAATCATGTTTATAATATACGATACATTTACCAATAATATTGTGCTTGGTCATTTTCAGGGTTTAATTGTCAATATGTTTCTCTAAAAGTCTAAATAATAATATATAATATGGTGGCTGTCTAAATTTAAAATATGCAAATATAATGTTTATTATACTCTGTACGATTGTATTATTTTACTTAAGTCAAACATAAAAATATACAATGATGAACGCTCATAAATATAATAAAAGTAAATTTAAATACAATTATTCCACTTATTAAAATATATAGGTATATCTAATAGTATTATGATTGAGTTATTTTATATTATAGAAAACAGTATTATCCAGTACAACGAACCAATTAAGACAATAAATAGTTAGCGTTAGTGGAAAACTGATTTCGTCTATATTATTAAGTATTATTCAAATTAATCAAATTCATACATCAGACACATAGCGAAGATTTTTTTCATTTGTTTAATAATTAAAAATGATAAGATATGATTTATTTTTGAAATTTGACAATTGACATATATCATATCATATTATCAAGTTCCAGTTGTTTAGCTGTTATGATAGCAACCAAAAAGGATATCATAGACCTTATACTTAGTTCACAATTTTTGTATAATATTATGTACAATGTAGTAGTTATTTATAATATGTATATTATACATCAGGCACGTATTGTATGACGTACGTGGGCAATGGACATAGATTATTTGCACAATCATACCACGGTTTCTTCGTCAATCGAGAGAGATTTAGAATTTTCCAGTCGGTTCCCTATATGGCCGACGAGGTTTTTCTTTATTATATCCGTTCCTCCTTATCAATATACATACCTCGAAAGAAAAAGAGAGCAGCCAAGGGAGTCCATCGTTGTTCATTTGTGGACATCTGGAAAATATTTACCATTTACAAATACATAGATGCCTGCCTTCCACATTCTAGTATACCTACTATACAAACAAACGTTGTATATATGTACCTACCTATATATTATAATATACACCAGCTGCATCGAATATTAACATTTACGTATTCGGCGCAGTTTTGAGAAAATGTTTAAATAAATAGATTTATCAGCCGTTTACCAAGTTCGTCGGTCAAAATTCGGATCGTATTAATAATTGAACACCGTCTGTGCACGTTTTTCATTTTTTCGACAACTCGTGCGTTTTATCGTTGTGCATCAGCCCGTCACTGCTACTGGCTACTACCACCAAGCTGATGGAGTACTCCATTTTCGAGTATAAAAGTGGAACGTTTTACAAAAATTAGCATAATAATAATAGTTCTAGGTACGGTAGTATATTAATATGCTATAGAAGGTCCGGAACGAACATCATTTATCTCACTCTTTGTATTAATGCGATACAAACTAATACGTTATAATAACAATATGTTCGGTAAATATGGGTTCGCGAATTAATATGAATGTCGTCCCTATGGGTAAACGGACGTAGGTCCACAGGATGGTGTAGGACGAAAAATATAAAATAAAAGAAACAAAGAAAACTGAGAGAAATTGAATATTTAATATGAAAAGTGGCTTTGAACTTTCGGCTTGGCCCTTTGTTCCCTTTGGGTTTGGTTGCCGGGGAAACGGGTGCGATAATACCAACCACTGCAGCCAGAGTTCGGTACTTGGTAGCCGTTTCCAAGCATACCTATACATATATATACATAAATATTATATATATATATATACACACACAACATGTACCTAGGTCTTTACCTGTTGATCTCTATCTACCCTGTTCGACCGTTCCATAATAAAAGGATAAACGTGTATACGTATAATATGTACCTACATATATATAGTATGTATTGTGCGTGACTATGTACGTAGATCGGCTTACGATGGTTACGGAGAGAGTAGGGTATAGATGCAGGAAGGGGAAAAAATTGAAACTCGAAGAACCCTCCACCCATTAATTGTTATTACCAATGAAAGTACGACGGAGGCCCGTGGACCGTATGAAAAAGTAAGGCATCCACTCAGTGCGAGTTTGTAAAATATAAGATGTTATTAATGATACATTATCTTATATTATTATTGTATAGGTAGATAAACTATGATTTATTTATTATTATTATTTTAGGCTTCTATTGTATAAAAAAAAAAAAGGTGGACAAGTAGTGAGTATCGTTCTGCTTTATAATAGGTAATGAATATTTGAATGGATCACTGTATTCATGGATGTGTTAAGTTTGTATTCAGTGGTATTACATCATCGTACGCGTAAACGATTCTGAGCAATCAATCTATGTTGTTAAATACATTACGTGCATAATATGTTTTTTTAATATTGCTATTAAAGTAATTTATTTTACCTTTTATTAGTATTATAGTAAATTGATTCAAATTTTGCTAAAAACATTGCATTAATTATATTATTAATGTTTAATTATTATAATATAAGTATATTATTAGTATTTCATAACGTACATGAAGTTGGCCTCCCGAATTTGTACAAAACTTTTAAAATTTGTTGCAAACAGTTGTAAATAATTGTAAATTAATTTGCGAATTTGTAAACCATCAGAACTCTTATAAATCAAAAAACAAAAATCGGGGGGCCAAGTTCACGCAGCCTCCGATTTTAAACGACTAGGTCCACCAATCCGACCAACTATACGTTGGCTGATTTTGAGTTAATTAAAATATAAAACAAAATAATACGGATTGGTTAAAAAGTACAAACTCGTATATAACTTATTTTTGACTTAACAGCTAAGGGGGGTGTTTACAAGTTCGGATATTGAATTTACAATTGTTTGCAACAAATTTTAAAAGTTTTGGACAAAGTTGGGCGGCCAACTTCATGTACGTTATGTCATATTGATATTGTCCATAATAAGTAATTGTTATTAAATTTTGAGTCAATATTAAAACGTAGGTACAATAGATGTATGTTAAACAGGTATAGTGTTCAAAAATCAGCGAAATTGATGATTACCGTAAAGAATACAGAAATAAATAAAAAATATAATAAAATAAATAAATAAAAAAACTTAAATAATTTTATTGTATTCTTATAATTATTTGTATTCTATGTATTTATGAGTGTATTTAAAAAAAAAAATCATAATTTTATAACACATTTACATTATAATATCATATTTTAAACTGTAAGAAATATATTTCTAAATACTTTATTATTTGGCACATTTTAAGAATTTTAAGAGAATTGTTGAAATTTTTCCAGGGCATTAAAAATTAAAATATTATATTTTCTTAAGTTTGTAAAATAATATTATAAAAAATCATAAAATTTTTACTGATAATGTATTATAATTCTATTTATATATTTAATTTAATTTTTACTATAAATCATATTAACTTAAGTATTATTAAAAATTTAAAAAAGCTAAGTTAAGATGAAATTATTGACATTGGTATTACTAAATCACTAAGTTGTTGTTAAAGTTAACCTTGTTTAAAAAATAATGTATTGCATATAAATAAATTATATAAAACTACGAAAAAACGTTTTTGATTATAACGTTAAATACTATACCAGTGTTAATAATACTGTTAAAACGGTTAAAAATATTTAATATTATTTGAGAAGAAACGTTTAAAAAGAAAAAATCTTTTTTTATAATCGATAAATCATATTAAGATATAACCTAATTTACAAAAAGTAGAATTAGAGCTATGGTAAAGAAAAACTAAATAGAATTTATAAAAGTAAAACATTAAGCAGATTTTTAAATTAAAATGTCAAGCCAAAAGTTAAACAAATTTCCATCAAACTTAAAAACATAGTAAAAAGGCAAATATATACCTAGCTATCTATTCCTTTAATATTAAATAAAAATAGAATAGAAGAGTATTTTAAAACGGGATGAACCCAATAATAGATATTAAGTCTTATATGGTAAAATATAAATGGTTATGTATATTGATTATGAGAAAATAATATATAGATATATAATACATACCTACATGACATGTATTGACAGAGTTTGGATATTCTTAGTAGACAGTTTTTCCTTTTCCTTTTTTTTTTTTATAAATGACTATATTTTCTATAGATATTGAAATAGTAAAAATGTATTAATATTATCATAAATGAACATAGAAATACTGATATGGTAGTGAATTCTATATTTTCTAATCTAAATTAATACTGTAAACAGAGGCGTACTGGAGACAGATCGGGATAGGGAGATTGGAAATACTAAAGGCTCACATACATTATTTTAGTAAACAAACTTCATAAAATTTGCCGTAAACAACTAATTAATGCTACACTCTAATTTAACATCAAAACAATATCTTATTTGTGTGGTAAAAAAAATATTAAATACGAATATCAATACTATAGTAAATAATACCTATCTATATTTCTTTTCTAAAGTATATGATTGCTTAAGATTTATTTTCAGCATAGAATTTAATATAATTATTAAACTTCAAAATTCATTAAGAATATAATATGCCTATAATACATTACCAATTTAAAACGAGTTTTTGTTCTAAAATATATAATTCCTTAAGATTCATTTTTTGCTTAAAATTAAAATGATTCATAAACACAAGAATTCATTACTGTTATATTTCATTAAAATACAATTCCATTTTAGAACAAATTAATCAAAAATTTACCAGTTAACCAGTAAAATAACGATTTCGATTTTAAAACCATTCATTTGCCGGTGATACTTTAAAATAGTAAATAACTGTAAAGAATTCTGAAGTTTAAGAATTATTTTTGTTAATAAGCTAAATTTAACTTTTAAGAAATAATATATTATTTAAAAAAAATCGTTTTAAAATGGAAATGTATTATAATAATGTAATAACTGTAATGATTCTGATGTTTAAGAATTATTAAGATCTTAAGCGGAATTTAAATCTTAAGGAATTATATATTTTAGAAGGAAAATCGTTCTGAAATAGAAATCATATAATTTTTAAGAAGAGTAGTTTTATAATGGAAATGTTTTATAACAAAATAATAACTGTAATGAATTCTGATGTTTAAGAATTATTATGATCCTAAGCGGAATTTAATTCTTAAGGAATCATATATATATATTTGAAGGAAAATAGTTCTAAAATAGAAATACATTATAAGGAAATAATAACCACGATGAATTTTGAAGCTCACGAATTGTTTTTGTTCCTACGCTGAATTTGATTTTAAAGGAATTAAATATTTTTGAACAATAATCGTTTTAAAATGGGAATGTATTATAAGAAAATATTAACTGTAATGAATTTTGAAGTTTAAAATTTTTTTTTGATCTTAAGCTGAATTTAACTCTTAAGGAATTATATAATATTTAAGAAAAATCGTTTTAAAATGGGAATGTATTATAAGAAAAAATAACCGTAATCAATTCTGACGTTCAAGAATTTTTTTTATATCTAAGCTGTAAATAATTTTTAATTAATTATATATGTTTGAGGAAAATTTATCTAAAATAGAAATGTATTAAAAAGAAATTATTACTGTAATGAATTTTGAAGTTTACGAAGTATAATTGATCCTAAGCAGAATATTATTATTAAGGAATTATATATTCTTGAAGGAAAATCATTCTAAAATGGAAATGTATTAAAACGAAAGAATAACTGTTATGAATTCTTAAGTTTAAATATTATTGTTGTTAATAAGCTGAAATTAAATCTCAAGGAATTATAAAAATTTTAAGAAAAGTAATTTTTAAATGGAAATAAGAAACGTAATGAATTCTTTAATTTAAGAATTATTTTTATATCTATGCTGTAAATAATTCTTAATTAAATACATATTTTTGAAGGAAAATCGTTTTAAAATGGGAATGTATTATAACAATGTAATAACAATAATGAATTCTGATGTTTAAGAATTATTATAATTCTAAACGGAATTTAATACATAAGAAATCATATATATTTTTGAAGGAAAATCGTTCTAAAATAGAAATGTATTATAAGGAAATAATAACCGTAATGAATTTTAAAGTTTAATTTAAAATATTCTTAAGTTTAAGAATTATTATCGTATCTAAGCTGTAAATAATTCTTAATTAATTACATATTTTTGAAGGAAATTCGTTTTAAAATAGGAAAGTGTTATAACAATGTAATAACAGTAATGATTTCTGATGTTTAAGAATTATTATGATCCTAAGCGGAAATTAATTCTTAATTAATTATATATTTTTGAAGAAAAATCCTTTTAAAATGGGAATGTATTTTAAGAAAATAAAAACCGTATTGATTTCTGATGTTTGAGAATTACTTTGATCTTAAGCTGGATTTAATTAGTAAGGAATTAAATAATCTGTAAGAAAAATTGTTTTAAAACGGGGATGCATTATAAGAAAAAAATAACCGTTATGATTTCTGATGTTTAAGAATTACTTTCATCCTAAACTAGGAATAATTGATAAGAAATTACACATTTTAAAACTGAAACTCGTTATAAAATGGAAATGAAATAATAACCAAAATTAATACTGAATTTTATGAATTATGTTATTTCCTAACATGAATTTAATTCATAAGGAATTATATTATTTCGAATTATTGATGATTGATAATTAATCCTAAGCTGAAATTAAATCTCAAGGAATTATAACAATTTTAAGAAAAGTCGTTTTTCAAAGTAAATTCATTCTCTAGAAATAAGAAACGTGATGAATTCTTAAGTTTAAGTATTATTTTCATATCTATGCTGTAAATAATTCTTAATTAATTACATATCTTTGAAGGAAAATCGTTTTAAAGTGGGAATGTATTATAAAAAAAAAAATAACCGTAATGAATTTTGTAGTTTACGATGTATATTTGATTCTATTCTGAATTTAATTCTTTAGGAATTATATATTCTTGAAGGAATATCGTTATAAGATGGGAATGTATTATAACGAAATAATAACTGTAATGAATTCTGATGTTTAAGAATTATTTTGATCCTAAGCTGAATTTAATTAATAAAAAAGGAATCACATATATTCTTGAAGGAAAATCGTTCTTAATTGGAAATGTATTAAAAAGAAATAATAACCATAATGAATTTTCAAGTTCACGAATTGTTTTTATTCCTAATGAATTTGACTCGTAAGGGAATTAAATATTTAAAAAAAAAAATCGTTTTAAAATGGGAATGTATTATAACAAAATATTAACTGTAATGATATTTGAAATTTACGAAGTATTTTTGGTCCTATACTGAAAATAAATCTTAAGGAATTACATATTTTAGAACAGAAACTCGTTCTAAAATGGAAATGTATTATAAGGAAATTATAACCGTAATGAATTTTGAAGTTCACGAATTGTTTTTGTTCCTAGTTTATTATATAGAAATAATAACTGTAATGAAGTCTGAAGTATAAGAATTATTTTTGCTCCTAAGCTCAATTTAACTCATAAGTAATTATATATTTTTGAAGAAAAAACGTTCTAAAATGGAAATGTATTATTATCAAATAATAAAAGTAATGAATTCTGATGATTAAAAATTATATTTGTTCCTAAGCTCAATTTAATTGTTAGAAATATACAGTTTAGAACAGAAACTTGTTCTAAAATGGAAATGTATTATAATAAAATAAAAACCGCAATGAATTCTGATGATTAATAATTATTTTTGTTCCTAAACTAAATTTATCTCTTAAGGAATAATATATTTTTGAAGTAAAATTGTTTTTAAATGGAAATGTATTATAACAATATAATAACTGTAATGAGTTCTGAACTTTAAGAATTATTTCAATATCTAAGCAATAAATAAATCTTAAAGAATTATATATTTTAGAAATGAAAATCGTTCTAAAATGGTAATGTATTATAATGAAAGAATAACTGTAAATAATTATGATGTTTTAAAATTATTTTCATATCTAAGCTGAAAACAAATCTTAAGGAATTATGTAATTTTTAATAAAAGTTGTTTTAAAATGGGAATTTATTTTATAGAAAGAATAACTGTAAAGAATTATAATGTTTTAGAATTATTTTTGTTTTTAAGCTGAAAATAAATCCCATGGAATTATACATTTTAGAGCAGAAACTATAACAGGTAACGTCGATAAAATTAATTATTTATTAAGGTATATGATTATATTCTATCATACCTAGTTTAAAATAATACTTAATACTGTTGGGCATTAATATTCATTCAATCATTTTCCAAGGTTTAAAATAAGTTTTATGTTTTGCATATATTTTAAATGATACATAGTCTTTACTAAAATGTACTTTATTTATTATAGGAAGAACTATATTTATCGATTGATGAGACTGATGAGAACCTAATCGAGTTAAACGATAACGAAAACAACAAAATTAAATGTTTTATACAAGGTTTAGTTTCTTGTTTTCTAAATTATTTATTATTATTATTATTCAAAATTATGCAAAGTATAATGTACCTATTGGGTATATTTATGTATATAGTTTTAATAATATTTGTTAAAAATATTTTAATTTTTTTAGTAAATTTATCAAAACATTTTAACTTGGGAGCATCTACAGTTTGATAGAACAATATAGTTTACAAAAATTTTATGTAAAATAAGCTTAGTTTTAATCTGTACTTAAACTTGTATTCCTGCATCAAAATTAATTCATAATACTATTCAGATCCGTCTTCATTTCTTCTATCTGCTAAAGACAATACTGCAAGAACTACTTTCTGTCTCAATATTATGAATTTGTGAGTTTCGAATACACTAAAAATAAAAAAAAAAGTTTCATCAACTATTATATTAGATTATTGTAACGATTTGTGGTATGTGATTGTTTTCATTTTAATAACCATTAAAAATTAAAATTAAAATTTACTCTGTTACACAATTGACTTGAGTTTTAACTGGAAACCTTTACTTTAAAATTTCTAGTGACGTTTTTTTGGCTATTTTAAAATTGACTGTTTCAAGTTCATTGCCAAAATTAATGACAACGAAGGACGTTGGATGATCATAAAAAGTACTAACATAAAAAAATCGTCATAATTTAACTTATAATGAATTATTATTATTAAATAATGCCAATACTGTAAAAAAAAAAAAAAATAAAGCTGTATTACATTCTTCTTTATGATAAATGGTAGATACATCATAATACACTACTCATTTGAGTACTGTTGTTATTTTTTGTATTATATATAATATAATATAATTATATTATATAATAATAAAGCTTTAAAAGTCTAAGATAATTTATGTTTTTAGATACATATTAAGTTATTTAATGGCTATAAAATCATTAAAATAAATCTATAATTTTAAAAGATATATTTGATATTCAAGTTTTATATAGATGCTGTAAGTATGTTACTCGTATTTTTAGAAGTTTCAACTTTCTACACAGAAAATAATAAATCAAATATTTCTTTAATTATACCTACAACTAGATGGGTAATATTTTTATTTTTCATAATAAACTTATAGCAATTATTTTAAACCCATTAATGATTTTAGGTTTGGATGTCTCAAATAAATACTAGGTAATACTTAATCAGGCATTCCTTTTCGATTATTATAATAAAATAATGACTTATCATACATTCTTACCTAAATCTTGTATGCAATTTTAAAACTTATTATTAGTATAATTTTATCATGCACCTATTTTTGAAATGTAATATTTGAGTCGAATTATAATTAATTTTATTAGGCAACAATATAATAATAACTTGCATTTGATTAGTGTAAATTATAGAATAAATCTAAATATAATAGTTATTTTTAATTATTAAAACAAGTATTAATTAGTAGATAATAAGTTTTCGTACCGTAGGGAAACCTGTGAATAACGTACGGTCCGTGTTTGTTTGACATCGTTCCATATTTTATTTTTTCGTCGGACGAAGCTTCTTTGGGAGTTGATAAAATAAATAAGATCGATTATTTGCTAAAATATCAGTGTTGTTGATTTCGTTATGGTCCCAATGAAACATGCTTCTAAATAGATCATCACTGAATATCGTATACTGCGATACGCGCGGAAGTTAAGTTCGTATGAGTCCACGGCCTATCGGACGAAATTGATTTTCATCATGCCTAGCTCATCAGCGTAGTACGTGATTAGGGTGCTCGGTAGTAGAGTTTGCATTATGTGGAGACCGTCCATCAACATTAGGTTTATCATAGACGCTAAAACGTGAATCATCTAAGTGCTAAGTTGAGTATACACAGTACAAAATATTACCTATACACTAAGATGAGTAAGCGAAGATTGACTTACAAGTTACGACGATAATACTTTAGTTTATAAGTAGGTAACTAGGTACTTACAGCCCAGTTGAGACATTTGTTTTTGGGTATATGTTTAGAATCCAGGTTTTAATAATATCACAAACTTCATTGCTAATTGAACTATAATCTTACAAGTGAATGGTTAAAAGAGAAACGAGCACCGGGTGAAGTATTGTTTCCTTTTTATCATAGTTTTGTCCAAGGCTGAGTAGCATTTCAAATGGTAACCTATATTTAAAATTATATAAAATAATAATATTATTTTTTTATGAATTTTAACGTTACAAGTTAAAACTATTATTTTTCATTTAGCAATCAGCGAGTTATAGCTAATGATGAAATGAAAAGATTTTCAGGTGTTAATAATATAGGTTTTTACGATTCTGAGGCGTTGATTATAACACGGACTGATTATACATGTACGTAGTACCTAACTAAAACTATTGATTAAAATACTATTATTTATAATAAATGCTACAACCTACAGGTACAAAGTTCATCACTGCTGTGAACGATAGTTGATAACGATTTAATTATATGTGAAAATAATACATATGTAACTATTATAGTTATTATTTATTATCCGTATATTGTAACTACTGGTCTTCAGAAATAAGACGTATAATAAAAACTGAAAACCACCTAACTGGGCAGCTAGCTAACGGTTAAATGAAATATAATAAATATAAATATAATTTTAATGTTAAAATTCATACAAAAAAGCTTTATCGTTTTATGATATTTTAAATACAGGTTGCTATTTAAAATCCAAAGTCGATAGAGGTTTCATTAATAAATATAAGAGTGAAAAAAATAAAAATTTTGGAAAAAAAAAATTGATAAAAGTCAATATTTTTCGAAATAACGAGTGTTTAATGATAAACGAATCACCATGTATATGTTCATTACACATAATAATATCTTTATTTTAAAGGCTTTTTGAACACTTGTCGTAGGTTTGGGTCTTAATCTTACATGATTTTTTTTCTCTTGTCGAAAAGTTATCAAATAGTCTCCGTATGCGCGCCATTTTATTATTTTCCAGTTGATCTAATGTGCTCATGTATGTTAGCGAGGTCCAATCAGTTTCCAAGGTTCCCGTTAATATTGGATTTTGGTTCATTAAATTTTCTCAACCTTCTCTTCCATATATAAAACGAATAGCATCGATTTTGAATCCATCCAATCTGTGTAACATCCAGTAGAAAAATATGTTCTAATAAACTTGTTTAAATTTTTATATTTTAAAAACAATTAATACACATATACCTACTCTATAGACATAAGACGTGTAAAAGTATATACTAGATTACTAGAATAACATTTTCCCACACAAACCTAGTGTTGAATATACTTAACTGAAATAGTAACGAATAAACCATGATTGATTTCATAGATATTGTTTTAATAATTATTAATATTAATTTAAATAATTATAAATAAACCTGTTTGTTTTTAAGTTACAACTAATACAGTTTGTTAAGTTAGGCAGAGGCAACGCATACGGGTACGATGTGCAAGGGTGTAGGTAGGAAATATTTTTGGAGGGGGTTTTGGTCTAGATAAAAATAGATGTTTAATTCGCAGTACTTATTTTAAAATTGTTTTATCTTTAATTCCGAGGGGAGGGGGTTAAAACACCGTCCCCTTACTAAAATGTAACTCTCAATCAATTAAAATCTGCACTAGCCCCAAATAATGAATCAATTTTTTAATATTTTTTAGACCACTAAAATCATTTTGTAATAATTTAATTATACAAGATAACCAAATCGCTTTAATATTTATGGTTTTTAAATAATCCTATTTTTCGTTATAGCTGTTTATAACATAACATTTAAAAACAAATTGAAATTTACAATCATTGAATATTTTTAAAACAATATTTGTAATGAATAAAAATAAAAGTATTCACGTAATACGTATTTAAAGTCATAAATACTCAATTTTATGCGTAACTGTTGCAACAAAACCTAAACTCGAAAAAAATAAATTTTGCATTGCCTATATTATTAAACTTGTATTTTATCGTGGATGATACATTTTGGTTGTGATCATAAAATATGCAATTAAATCTCGGGAGTATAAAAATTAAAGCAGGCCTTATAAAATATAGACATGAGGGCTAGATGTGGAACGATGGCCGTCAGATTCCGACCACTGTGATGATAGTATGATACGCTAGTGAGGAATGAATAATTAATTTCATATATCGTTTTCGTTTAAGTTATTATATTTTATTAATAAAATCTGTTTTAAACGATTTAGATTTTCAAAAGAGAAGTGAATATATTGATTGTACGATGATGCATGTTTTGGGTCTGTGCACTGTGTACATGTTTTATATATAAAACATACTGCAGTCTGCTTCGATGGTCATTTCAAAGGTGGTTCCTGGTATTAAATTGGTATTTTTAACTTGTCAACATTCCTAGTCCTTTTTAATATAATAAGGGGAAAAATAAAGTAAACGAGAATTTTGAGCTAAGTTTATGAGAAAATTGAAATTATTAATTTGTCGAAATCAAATCAATTGTAAGAATTTGAAATTTTCACTAAGTGAAGACATGTTATAATATTCAAAATACATGTGATGTTTTCGTGATTTTTGTAATGTATATTTTCACATTTTTGAATATTTTTCATTTAGGCGTGATAAAATTGTTGTTTGTTAGTTATAAAGTTTACAAATCTAATATATATAATATATGGGTTAAAATTAGGTATTATTACAGAATGATAATTAAACTTTATTTATACATATATATATATATATTATAATAGTGATAATTATACAATTGAAAATGTATTTATTATTATAATAATAATTTATTAATCAATGTTTAAAATGTTTAAAAAAATATAGCATTTGAAAATATTGTAGATCAAATATTTCTAGAATCAGAAGTTATCCAACTACTGGGTGACAGAGCTTGATAGTGTCTTTCAAGTTTTAAGATTCATTATAATATTTTTAGCTAACTTATGTTCTTGTTAAAAACTGGTTTAGTATAGCTTCTAATATATTGTGTATAAATTGTTGTGCAGAGATTTTTTTTTTTATCACGGCCACTATAAATCAATAGAGCGTTCATACATAAACTTCGTTATTATCTATTATCATTTCATTATAAATCAATTATTTAGTTCGTGTAAGTTAAAAAGAGTTGAGGTTTTATTTTATTTCAGGATCTATATTTGTTATATGATTATTATCATTTTTCTTTTTTTCGTTTGACTGTTATTTTTCAAATAAATAAATGTTTTTTTTTTTTTTTTTTACCTGGCTTGTTTATTACTTATGAATATTTGACTTGGCTTTTATTTATTGGTTTAAAATTGTTTACGCTTTCATTAAAGTTAAAAAAAAGTACTTAGAGTTTCTGCTTCAGATTAATGAAAACCAAAATTCTTTGATTGATGTTATCGTGTTTTATAAAAAAGAAGATTGGAATTTTGATAACTTTTTTTTAAATGTTTCATAAATACAATTTCAGTTATTAAGATTTTTTCTCATTCAACGTACAAATATGATAGACGTGCAAAAACAGTATTGTAGAACTATATCTAGGAAACATTAATCAAGGTTTAAGGTAAATTTAATAAACCTAAATAATAAATATAAACAACTCAATTTCTTATAAATATAAAATGATTAAATATTTGTTTGCATTATCAGAACTTATTTAATTTAAATTTTAACTCAGTCAAACGCCAGAATAATATAATATAGTCAAAAAAATGATAAGCATTCATTTATAAAACTTGACGTTGTGCCTTTTTTGAAAATTATTTACAAATTAATTATAACTTAATATTATTTATATTATAAAATTATATTTGTAATCTTCTTATAGGGGCAATTGAATTTATTTCACTTTATAATATTTCCGCACAAAATTTATATTTGATAACATAATTAATGTGAATAGACATTAATTATTTTTTTTTTTAAGCCTAAATAATTTGTTTTGAAATTTGATCAAAATATTTTGAATATGAGTTTAAAATACTTTGCAACTATGGAAATAACTATTTAGTATTTGAAACTAATACTACATTGGGTGTTATAATATGCATAATATATACGTAATAACAATGGATGCATGGACATGATTTATTGTTATTATTAATTATTACTATAGAAGGGATGTAAAATTAAATATTAATATTTTTTATCGAATACCAGTTTAATAGTAGCGAGTAACCGTGAAAAATTAAAGGTATGTATTAAAAGCGATTGACTTTTTATTAAAGTATGCTATGTGTTACACATTGAACTTATCATACTCATAACTTATAGTACATCATTCGATATAAAAAATAGTGTGTACTGAACGTATCATTGTGATATCCTAGTCTAACACTATTACTGTCTTTAAAATCGTTTGGGTAATGTATTTTGACAATACAGAGCCACGAGTAAAAAATTAAGAAGAAAAAATAACAGTTTTTAACATTTTTACATTAAAAAAACCGTGAACTAAATGATTTCGTGATCATGATTAGATGCCAATGTAATAGTAAATCCAAAACACGAATCGTGCATTATATAGATTAAATAGGTACCTAAGTAGTAAGTATATTTATATAGTATTATATGCGTCTTATAATTAACATTTTTTTATTACATACGTTAATATTTTTTTTCATTGTTTTTATGATTGTAAAAATAAGATAAAGCTATACTTTATAACATAGTGCTTATATTTTATTTTGATAACTGTTTTAGCTTGTATACGCTCAATTTAGTTTTAAGAGGTAATTGCAACATTGACAATTGTTATTAATATTACTAAATATATGATTTCGCATGATATGGTAAATGATACATATAAATTAAGATATTATCTTTAATTAATAACTCGATATATTGACATTTTATACATAAAATATTGTTTGACCATGCAATATTGTATTACTAATAAAAATATAAATTATGAATAGCGATATAAAAATATGTAATAAAATATCCTTAGGTATTATAAGCTGACAGACCGACTCCGTTTAGAATCGTTTAACAATGTATACAATGATTAGCATTATCGAATTAAAATTCAATGTTTCCATTCATTGATCTATTCAACGAGGATTTAACCTCAATCCCTAATATACAGAATATCTTTTCCCTGGTTTCTTTTTTTTTTACATTTAAGTAAGTATGAAGAAAAATCGAATTAGTTTTTTTTATTAATATATTTACGAATTCTTTAAGGAAAGTCAACTCTATTATATTCTACATTGTATATATATACTACTCGTATTGCATATATAGGTATATGCACAGTAAACATATAGTACGCAATATAATATGTAAAAAATACATAAACATACTAACATAATATATAAAACCTATGTCTTATATATAATATATATATATCTTTATTTTATATTATATAAAAATTATATATATTGGTGTAAATTTAAAAATAAGTTATATATTAATTAATTTTTTGGTATGGAAAAACGCCAAATGATTTCATGGGACAATTCGAAATTGCTAATTGGAATATAAATAATGCATTAATATAGTTTTTTTGACATCAATACAAATTGTATTATATATGTGGATATTTCACAATAGGTACGAACAATTTTGTTTTTAACAAAAGTAGGTATAGTTTTTTTTTTTTTTTAATTTAGAGTAATTTGCAGCAAGTAAGAGACACATAAACCACTTGGTCCTACTTATTAAAATATTTTAATTCAAATATTTAACTTATTAGTTGACCATTAGGCTAATTATTATAATAATTTAATATTAATTGGGTTAGACACGTTATATACATTTTATTTTGATTTACTTAGACGTTTGCTACATCAAACAATCCTAACACTGAAAAATAAGATTTCAAGTGATTAAACAATTAATTATTTTTAATGCATTTGATTTTTAAACTTATACTAATAATGTATTATAACAATGATTTAGTGGTTATATTGACCAATTTTATTTATAGTCATTCAATTTCATTTATAAACAATAATTTTTTACTCGACAGTAATTAGTATTTTATGGATAAGATAATAATATTATATTAGTAAAACATTACATTGTTATTAAAATCCTAGTAAAATAAAAAAAACTTACCTACGGGTTTTGTACCAAAAGGTCTACGATCTAGCTACCACAAAAGCAATATTTGATAACAAACATACTCAATTTAATCGTTAACGGAATAATGAAATGTTTTATAATCTTTGAGTTTATTATTATAGAGAAACACGAACGGACAATTTGGTATTTGATGATTTTATTACTGACAATATTTTTAAAATATTTTTTTTTTTTAAACCTGAGTTTATTAATTAACACTGTATTTTATATATTAAATAATAAACTCATTAAGGTATCAATTATGTAGGTAACTAGACACTAGTTCATTCGTAATACATGGACAGAGAAAGTTGTATAATATAGTATTGTAGGGGTTGGCTTCATCACATTCGTCATTAGTTGTCAAAATGTTAAATTAAAAAAAAAAAAAAATAAAAGAACAAATTAAATATTTTAAGCATAATAATTATAGTATAAATAAAATAATACAACTTACGCGGTGAACTTGGAAGGGTGGCTAAAAAAGGATGGAAAGGATGGAATATAATAAAAAGTTATTAGTCGGCGTTATCATCGTGATCGACGTATGCCGACAATGATACATCAATCTATAAATAAAATTATAATAAAAATATATATAATAATAAGTGGCTGTCGTCGTGGTCTTCCGATATCGCAACCAGACAATATTGTAAATTTAGATATAATAAGAATAATAATAATATATAAAATAGTAAAATTAGTATAGTATAAAACCGAATAAGTTTAAGTTTTTGTACACCATTTTATTGTTAACTAGAGATAAGTTATATATTTTGAAAGTTCACTGGAAGATAAACAGAAAATAAATGAATTAGTGTCATTTTCAGTTTAATAAGGAATCGCTTACAGGGTTTTGAGTCTTGTGGCACGGAAATTATATGTATATTGAGGTCACCATAGGATGTTAGGTTACCAACGAACAGGAGTATATTATCATAGTTTTTGTGCCAACTAGTACAATTGTATTACTACGTATTTGTAAGGATTTAATATTCATTTATGGTTCGATTATCACAGAGAATGAATAATATATTTAGCAATATTTTTGAAGCTCGAAAATGTTTGTTTAGATTGATTGTTTTATGCAATTATATATTTAATTAGTATAGTCCAATAAAACGAACAATTTCGATTAATTTCGGTAAAACTAGCTTAGAAAAATTATACGTTTTAAAACAGTTTTTTACTATAAACATATCAGCAATATTTAGTTATGTCGTAGATTAATAAAGCACCAAATTACTAATAATACCTATTATGTTTCATTGTGCAACTGAGACAGCTATCCGTGGTTAATGTTAACTTGATACTTACACACTGCATATATTATGTACCCATGCTATATAAATGAATTATTATTTAAACATAAAAACATAAATACCTATATATGTATATATATATATTACTGATTACCGGTCGGACGGCTTCATTTACATAATACAAATGATGCGAGTTATCTAATAATAATAATAGTTAAGATGTCCTAGAAACCCGCTATTTCGAATTATTGGGATAAAAAAAAAGAAAAGAAGATTTAAACATAATACTATAATAACGTATTATAGTAACTCGTACATTTGTCATCGATAAAAAGAAAAAAATAGGTTTATTCATGTTTAGCAGTTGTGGCGACGTCCCTATAAAATTGTAATAAAATAACAATTTCGATACACACGCTTGCGTGTGTATAAAAATTGAAATGTATTTGAGTAAGTATATACTTGTTTCAATGTACTTTATGTGGTTTTCGATATTCGTGTATGTTAATATAACTTATTACATTTATATGCTTACGTATTATATTATTTAATATATGTGGGCTGTTTGTACCTGTCAGAGTTACACTTTTAACGCGTACCTACATTGTGTAAGATATTTCATATTATTATAATATAGTTTTGGTAACAAGTTCAATTTTAACGTGTGTCGTAGTGATGCATTTACCATTTCGTTTTTGCATACACGAAACGTTCTACTGGAATATGTATTGATAGTTTGGTATTATATTCACTGTCAAAAACAATATCTTCGCAAAAAAAAAAAAATAAAATATATTTTCTGCTTTTTCTATAATCGATTACCCCTTCTTACATCTAAATGTACACTCAATAAAACCAAATAACAGGCATATAATAACAATAACAATAATAGATAAGTCACAATTAGACAAAATAATAATAACAATGATACCTACGCAAGTTTTAAATATTATAGTGACTATAAATATGTATTATGCATTTTCATAAAGTTCATATTATTTTATCTAAAGTTTAGTTTAAATTACTTGAAAATTATGGCCAAGCAACTTTGGCTGATAAGGGTATATAACTTATCATAGGTTTAGTCTAGGGAAATAGGATACCTATTAAGAAAATTTATTATTGGTAAAAACTATTTACACAAACAAATTAATCAATTACAAACTAGTTCAACTAATCGGCTTCTTACCACTAAAGCTTACCTATTAAATAGAAAAAAGTATAATATTTATTTAAAACTTATAGAAATTGAATTATTTTTATTCCAGTATAGTTCTTAACGTTTTCGTAGGCATGTGTTAACTTCGATATTACCAAGAATCTATCTAATTTCTTTATTTGATTAATTTTAACGAATATTCTAAATGTTCAATACTATTCACTATACAGCCTTAAATATAAAATAAATAAGAATAATTTATTAAAATATATACATAATATATTATATGGGTCATAAACGTTATTATAGATACGTCTTATACCACAACATTTTTACGCAAAAATCGCATTTAAATGTGCAAATCTTGCAATCATTTCTCACCATTTTTTTTTTTTTTTTTAAACACTTCAGGTTTAAAAATAATACATAATTTAATTTAACACATTGTATTTAATTAATAATATTCGTAAAATTAAATGATTTTTAGGTATTTGTGTCCATGCACATCTCCTGTTTCTGGTGTCTAGATAGTTGAACAATTTTAAACAGCCTCGTCTAAATGATCTTTATATTTATTAGTATTATTATGCAGGTATACTTAATGTTAACGAACGTGTTATTATATAACCTAAACAGTTTGTCAGTTTATTTATATACATTATTGCGATGAGTCAATGCGCAAAACGTCGCCGCGTCGCATGAATTACTTAACTGTATTTCATTGTTGTTTCAGAATATTTAGGTGCAAATAACAACAACTTATTATTATCAAAGTTGAATTATTTATGAAAATAAATATAAGTTGATATACGGGGCAAAACCAAAACAAAAGATGAAAAAAAATGTATTTATAAATAACTATGAAATGCTGAAAAGCGCAATTATAATGACGTATGGTCGTACGGGCGAAGACAGACATTAATAATTATGTATAAAAATACACACTTAATTGTATAATGTAATGTATAAAACTCCGTACTTTTGAAATCAGTAGCAGTAGCTATCCACTTACATTCACAAGCTAATCAGTGTTAAAAAAAAAAAAAAAAAAAAAACCTAGGCACAAAGCTTTTGAAATGCCACTACGTATAAATTAGTTACCACCATGACGTGTCGAGGTGTACGAAATCCTTGTGATATATTGGTTTTTACAATATTCGGTTACATATTATGAGGGATGAACAAATTTTTTCATTTATTTTAATAATAACATTATTGTTTATTAATGTATTAGTATATTTCTTTCAATATTATCCAGTATAATTCTCTTAATTTTTTAATCAAAAACTATCGTCATGTTTCAAAATAATAATAAATTATTATATCTATTTTTGTTAAATGATATGCAGATAAATAAAGGTATTAATTTCTTAACCAAAATTTTATTTTCTAAATACTTACTAATATGATTAGTATCATAATAATATATTATTTCATCGTATTTCTATTAACTTTAATATTAATATTTGTATTATATTTAACTTGTAACTAAGTTAATTAATTAACTAAAAAGATGCTTTTGTTAACTATTATTTATATCTACAAATACCAGAATACCTAATTAATATGGGTTTTGAACTATTAATGAATTCATAAATTGAAAATACAATATGCTCACACTTATTTATTATACAAACAATTATGTATTATTTTTATAACTAAAATATCTAAAAACACAGGTTCCGGGATGATCAAGAAAATTTAAATTGAAAAACATAATTATATAGTTTTTGTTAAATTAGCTAAAATTATATGCAATTATTGAATTAAAAAATATTTTGAAATTTTTTTTTTTTTTGATTAATTGTAAGAAGTTAAAAAGCGAATAACTTAAAAGATTTTTAATTATCAAATTGTCTGATTAGGTATACAAATAAAAGATAATATTTAAAGATGGTATTAAAAATACACAAAAAGAAAATCAATAAAATTCACTAGAAAAAATATTATGAAACAAAAATAAAATGAAAAAAATACTTTTATTATAAATGTATGTAAAAAATTATTTACAGGATTAAAACTCTTGAAAATAGAAAACAAGATTCCTCGTAGTTACTTCATATTTATAACATTAAATCTAAATATATATAAAGGTAATTTATTTTTTATAAGCACTTTAATTTCAAATTTTTATGAAATTTATTATTTAAACTATTAAATATAATAATGTTAATTATTTTATTATAATTAATAACATTATTTGTGGAAACTTAAAAATTCTATCTATATTACATTATTATGAATTTTACTATACGCAATGATATTTTTTATTTATTTATAGATAATATGTATTTATATTACAAATCTATATTTTTATTGTATTTATAAAAAGATAAAATAAAATTTTGAATGGTATACAAACTTGTCTACTTTTTTATATTTTGTGAATGGCGTATATATGTTGAATAAATAAAAATAAACCTAAATTTATAAATGCATTTACTTATCATTATATAAGTATTTAATTATCATGTGTATTTTTTAGAAAGATACTCATCTTATAGCAAACGATCTATATATGAATATGAACGGGTGATATAATTTTAACGATTAATTAATAATATTTAATTTAAATCTCAATATTTTAATAATTTTATATTGGCGACTAAAATAATGTACTGACTGAAAATGGTTATTACTAAATTGTAGACAAGTTACACTGTCCGAAAAGGGAAAGGTTTATTTTGGCCGAAAAGAGTCCTGCTTAATATTTTATAAATATATTACCTACTTATATATTTTTACTTTCGAAAATTATTAAGATTTCATTATTATGTTTTAGTATGATAAATAATATTTAAAAATATAGGTATTATAATTGAATTGTTTGTTCTAGGAAAAAATGTTTAATGATTTAGTTTGTAATAATAAACACGTGACTATGGAAAAAATAAAAGTATTTATTTTAGTTAAAACGTTTGGTTATTAACAACATTTTAAGTAAACAAAGAAAAATTGTCTATATAAATATACACGGTATAAATAAAAATCTAGTAGATTCATTGTTGTTGAGCTAGGAGTTTTAGCAAGAGTTCTATTTTTTGTAGTCGAAGCTGTGTCCATGGTCGTATGAAGACAGACCGCTGCTGTATCCCAAAGAGCCACTGTAGAGGCTTCCAGATCCGTAAGATGATAGTCCGTAACTGGAACCGTAACCAGAACCGTAACCGTAACCAGAACCGTAACTGGCACCGATGGCAGAAGTTTCAAGTCCTGAGCTGTAGCTGGATGCGATTAGTGGGGTTGATTGGTGTACGGCGACTGGGCTGGCTACCGGAACTGGAACTTGCTTGACTACTGGAACAGCGTATGGTTTGGATACAGGCACGGGAACGTCATGGACTACTGGAACTGGGTATGGTGAAGCTACTGGATGAGGAACTGGCCTGTCGACTGCGTATGGGACTGGCCTTTCGACTGGAACTGGGTATGGGGCAGGTACTTTGACTGGGTAAGGGGTATCGACTGCGTAAGGCACTGGGTGTGGTACGGCGACGGGCACGTCGTGTTGAACTGGCACTGGGTACGGGGCGGATACTGGTTGGGCGTGACGGTTGACGATGTGCACTTCCTTGGAGATCGGTATGAGGGGACCAGTAGTCGGAGCTGGGGCGGCAGAGGCGACAATGCTATCGCTGGAGTATCCCAAGCCAGATGATAGTCCCAAACCAGAACCGTATCTCAGTCCTGAGCTGTAGCCCAGACCAGAACCGTATCCCAGACCAGAGCTGTATCCCAAACCAGAGCTGTATCCCAAACCGGAGCTATAGCCGAGACCGGAACCGTATTTCAAACCAGAGCTGTAGCCAAGACCGGAGCCGTAGCCCAGACCGGAGCTGTAGCCTAGACCGGAGCTGTAGCCCAGACCGGAACCGTAACTGAGACCGGATCCAAAGTTAGCGAATCTTTTTTCTTTGTTGGCAGTCTTCTTGGCATCTTTGGATGCATCGGCACTGACAAGTGCTACGACCACCAATATAGCAAAAGCGGTTGCCTGAAACCACACACAAACAATATATTATATGGTTATTAAGGTAAATACAACATAATTATAATATGAACACCATTTATTGCTTTCAAGCCAAAACATCGATATTATTTTACCATACTTACTATCTATATTATAGTAATTAATGCTGGTATTATAAATCGTTAAAAAATCACTATAGTATATAATATTATACTTACGATTTTCATCATGTTGAATGTAGATGGTTGGACGATGTTCGATTGAATGATGATTATTGAGCGTGGTCTATCGACTATATATACTGTTGCGGGTGTGTGCAATGAGTACCCCCAGACTTGCGTGGTGGTGAAAAAAACGAAGACAATCCGGTCGGCGACAATGATGCGAACCGGTATGGTGTATATTGTGTCATCGTTGCTGCTCGTCGCAAATGACAAAATCTGGAATGGAATATTATTGCGTTCACGTTGTCCTCGAATCACGTAATTTTCCATGCATTACACTATACATAATATTATATTATAATACATAGTGTGTGTGGTCCTCGTGTGTGTATTCCTAATGTTTGGACATGGGTATGCTGATTATTTGGTTCAAAATAATCGAAAGTCTAATGATATAGGGGACCGTCTGTGCGCGAGTTAAGCCGAATGTGGTTTCGGAATCTGTTGACCGAATTTTATGCTATTTCTTATTATATTATTATATATTTTATTATTCTACAATCCGTTTAGATTCAAATCCGCCAACGTGTGCATGGCTGCAGCTGGAGTGCATTTAAATATATTTTTTAATCCCGTAATTAGCCATTAATTTTCTGTTAGAATTATTAATCGGCGATGTTTTCATAATATTATATATTTAATATTTTTATATATTTTTTATATTTGCACATCTTTATAAATCGACTTGATCTTCAACATAAACGTTTTGGGCGTATCTAAATAATAAGAATTTCCAATAATTTTCAAAATAATTGGAAACGGGAGTTTTTACGCTAATCCTGACGTGGACCAAATTATTTTTTTTTTTAAATTATGTTCATCACATTTTTGATTGTGTAGTATAAACATTGATGATCAAATATAAGGCTAGTCGTTCTAAGAGAAAACAAAAAAAATCGTAAATAAATATTCACAACTTTTTTTTTACAAATATTTAAAGTTTAAATTGTTACAAAAATCATAATAGTCACAAACATAAAAAAAATTATTTAATGATTTTAATGTTAAATTATAAAAAAACAGACAGTAGTAATCATCCTGATATACAATATGACGTGTCAAGTACTGGAGTGTATCTCGTCATTTGGTAAGACACTGTAATGAATATATACAATTTTAATTCAATTATAAATCATTATACATGAAAAACAATTCTGAGTTAAGATGGTTTGTCATGCTATATTACTAAACAAAATTATACGAGTATATATTCTAATATATTTATATTGCTGTTCAAGTAATTTATTTTACTTTCAGAGTCATACGGTAATCGGAATTAATATTTCCTGAAAACATTCCATTTATTATACTTAATTATTATAATACTATGTATTCAATATTTATATAATTTATTATTGTTACTAACTTTTGAGTCAATAGCGTCTTACCGTTGAACAGTGTAAATGGGTTCGTCGGTAAGTTGTGGTATAAGATTTACACAAGAACTTAAAATTAATATAAATGTTTTGAAAATGACTTTGTGTGTATAAAATATAATAATATACGTAAAAGTTTCAAGTCCTCAGGAATAATATTTCTGAATTATAACAAAATAACTGAATCGTTCTTCTTCATTTAGATATCGAATTTCATCCAATTTTTAACTTCAGATAAATATCT
>VUJU01001279.1:32068-62155 GCA_009835225.1 Aphis craccivora | reverse complement strand
ATATTGTACAGTGTTATTATTATTATCATCCGAATGACGCAAATAAGTAAATAGTTCGCGACCGACAGAAAGATTATTTTCTAAACCCATGACCTCGCATATCGTGAGATATATTGTTTCATTGCAGCGATCGATGAAGTATCCATTATAATAATAATATGATGTATAGCAGTATAATAGGTACACACGTCTTACACTATAATATAATAATTACAGAATCTATTTCCGTAGGAATAATTAACTTTGGTTTTATGTTGTGATTATTAAAAACTTTTTAGTTATTGAAAACGCGTATGTGTCTAGTAATTAACGAATTCGATCACAAGTATATAGTCAATGTTGTGCATACGAAATTGAATTTAATTGTTCTGCTACACAATGCAATCGATATTGTATTGTACGATTACAACAAAAATATAAAAACAAATGTTTATAATCGACGAATAGAACCATTGTGCATAATAAAATATATTATATGGTTCATTTTACATTTATGTGCCGGATTAAAAGAAAATCAAATAACACAATCCTCGACATAAAGGTACACACAGTACCACGGCCACGTAATAAATATGATAATTATTGTTGTGTTATGTTGTTTTGTTATGATTTTTAATTTTAAATCCGCTTTTGACGGTCGATTTCGAATGCATTCCAAAATGTTCATAGTGGCGGCGGAGTGAAGTTCAATATCGTCTACTCTTTCTTTGTCCACTGGTCCACGGTGCACGAGTATTTATAATCTCTAAATATGACCGCCGGGCTTCGAAAAGGTTTAAACCACGCCTTGAAATACGATCCGATCACATAATATTTCTAGCCGTAAGTACACGGAATAATAAGTGGAAAACACCTGCGGATGATAATAGTGTTTAATATTTTGAAACCGTATACCCATATATTATAACATAATATTATTATAGGTAAGCACAATATTATTATACGATTGCAGTTTATTACCGAAAGTCGAAAATCAATAGGTAGGTATAGGTATGAGAAGAAGCGTACCTACGGCTGAACGAAACGATTTGGTGAATAGTGACCTGCTGTTTACGGTCGTCGAGCTTGCAGACGGTCTGCAGCTGTACACCGAATTTGGAGTTGGTATGAATTATGGCGACTAAAATATGATGTCATAATGACGTTTATATTGGTATAGATTTAATATGCGAAAAAATGTTGGTCGCTCGAAACGGAGACGGAAGCAATTATGCTCGACGCGCATTAATAATAATATTTCACGAACAAAATACTACGAATATCATGATTATTTGTTTGGTCTTAAAATCGAAATAATTTGTGTGGCAGCAGATCATTTAAACGGGAGCTCTCTTTAATATAAACGAATCGTTATTAATTTTTAATTCGCGCGCGGGGGAAACGGGTTCGCGCTCACTGTGCTGTATAGAATGAAATACCCACGGCCTCGCCACTCGTCAGACTTTATGACCCCCGCGAATTACGACCGTTGTACACGCATACGCAGTAATAATAATAATAACGAATTATACCATACCTACTGTGAAATCTACGAGTCGCACTAAATGATTTCGACAAGAGGACTAGATCATCATAATGTGTTCGGAAACGTATATAATTACGAACAATTTATTATTGTTGTATAATTGTTTTCACGACTTTCGGACACAGTATACCTATATTATCAATCGTCGTGTGCGTTATATATTTTTTTTTTTTGGAACACGATAAACCCGAACTAGTATTTAACCGGTAAAAAAAAAACTGCACACGTAGTACGTAAATAATTTTAAAGTTACTTATATAGTAAAAATAATATTAGATACATAACATCATATTATATAGACTAATGTCAGCTGCGTCTTAATAATACATTATGCATACATATTATATTAAAACCGTTACTTATTTATTAATTTATAATTGCACCACCGCAAAACGTCAAAATCCCTTGTCGGAAATATCGAAGTACGAATAATAATAATACTGGTTGCTATGATGTTATAATTACTCTACATACATGTTTACAGGAAAATTTGATTTTATTCGGGAATTTTATAAAAGAAAGTCATTGGAGCCCGCGGCGTGTACGTCGACCTTGGGTTGGCTTTTAGTGCAGGTGAAGTACGTACGCATGAAAAAATTAAATAAAAAAACGCGTTCCACGATGACGACTGGCATGGCGGCGGTTCGTTAATAATAACATATTTTACCGATTTTAATTTTCGAGAGAAAAAGATACCGCAATTGATAAAAAAAAACATAAAAAAACAATTAAATGTGTCCGTACTTCGGTCGCCTTATATCAATATTATATTACACCTATGATAATGATGATGATGATGACGAGATACAAGCATTAGCTAATACGTTTAAGCGATTTGGTGAATTCAAAAGCATGTCAAATTATGTGTGTGTGTGTACTTCAGTATTATATATATATATATATATAATGTGCGTCCATATGTGGTTTTTTTTTTAACTCATCGGCGTCAGCGTCGAGCCGTGAAGGGGAGGGTTGACGAGTATAATAAAGAATACAAAACTGTTATATTTTTCTTTCGAGTGCTCCTTTTCCCCGCCACCGCAGTCGTATCAGACGCACACAGACACACGGAGCGCACGATGACCGCGAACATCCTCACAATGGCGCGTCTTACGTCACCATCAAGTGGTGGGCTGTCAAAAATAATAATAAAAAAATAAATTAAATAAAGAAAAAATAATAATAATAATAACGCGTATACATCATATATAATATTATTTTATTATATTTTATACACGTGAGCGTGTGTAGCGTCGTAGCTGTTCTCCGTCCGCGTTCGAGTGGCACCTCATCGAGCGCTGAAACACACATGACATCCCGGGGCTGCCGGGTTGCATGACTGGTCGATAACAAAAAAAAAAAAAAAGAAAAAAAAGAAGCTATAGCTCGGACGTTGGTACCAAATATACCCTCCGGGTGGCGAACGCAGACTTTACACGTCCGTTCTCTCTTCCTTTTCATAGTCCAGTCTCTCTCACACGCCGACTCAACTACTTCTCCCGAGACAATAGCTGACGAGGAGAAACCAGAGCTAATATATCGCATAAGCACACACACACACATACACCGTAGTCCGGCCGCGGAGGCGGTACGGCGGCGAACGCGAGATGGCTCCTAGTTTTGTTATGACGTCTTAAACGGATCACGTCTGCGATTCGTGCACGTGAGGTAGATACACCTGAAGTATAGTATACACATATATACGTATATAGGAGCTTAGAACAAAAAAAAAACGAACAAAACGAGACGTACGGAAGAAGAAAATCTGCGTTGGAGACTTAAACACGAAACTTTGTCGTCGTCGCACTCCTACACACACACGACGCCACAGTCGTAATACGCGTATGCTATTATGTGTATACACGTATAGAGGAGAGGCGTTAATCACGTTTTCTCTTAATGCGCTTCCTCTACTTCCCCCCTTCCCCTTCCAGACGCCCAAAGTGTAAACAGTAGTCTATAACAAGAACGCGTGCAGCACCCCTCTCGTGAAGATGCGTTTATAATATACATTATTATAATAGCGTATATGCTATACTATTATAAGCGCATACGTGTGCATATTTTCTTCGCAGTGTATATCATTATTCGAATTCCAATTCTATCGACGTTTGCGATCGCGAGGCGACGAAGACTACAGCGACAACGACGCCCGTTACTTTCACGATATTTTTTGTTCCAGCGCGGATGATCGTTTTCGTATTAAAACCGCTCGGCGGACAATAATACGTGTATTATACTTTGTTGATTATTCGTTTTACTCTCCGGACTCGTTTATCGCGCGCATCGCCACTACACTCCTAATATTGCAAAGGATTTGGTAAACTAGTGCACTATTATACCTATTATGAACAGTATTTATACGAATTACGAATTTTGCAAGCTAGGTGTTCAGATAGTTTTCCAAGCATAATGCCGGTTGAAAGTGGAGGGGGGGCGGTTGCTATAGATAGTAGGAAATACATTTATTACAATGCATAGTAACCAGTTTAGTTTGTAGATATTATTTTAGCAAGGTATTAAAATGTGAATTTCGGAAAAAAGAATTTTGCTTTTCAGTCCATAGAAAATATGGAAACATTTTTAAAACGATAAATTTCTGAAAAATACAAAACAGCATTTAATCACAATTAAAATAATTTAAAAGTACAAAACAATCATATTAATTAAAAAATATATAGACAAAGAAAAAAGTTTTATTTTAAATTTGAACCAAAATAATTTTTAGTAGGTAAGTAATAAATTAAGTTATACTATTATAATAACCTTTGAAGTACAGATTATAAACAAAATCCGAACATTAAAAAGAAAAAACGAGGGCCCTTCAAATCTAGAAATTTAGTTTACCAATATTTTTCCAGTAAAGTCATATTTACCTAACCTAACCTAATCTAACCTAACTTGACCTATATATACGGATATGTCATTTTATAAAAAAATATCGTAATTACGTGTTTTAAATTAAAATTCATTTTTGTTGATAACATCAACCACAACAAAAAAAGAAATAATAATAATAAAATTACAATAATTCATCAAATGGTCTCCGGAACTCCGTAAATACTGATTATTACTCTGTCACGACCTAACGACACGCGTATCCATCATAGACATTCTTCGTAACGTGAGTATAATATGACATATTATACCTAATACCGTACCCCGCAGATATTATCGTTGTCCTGCAAAGCTGCAACGGTCGACACAATAACCTTTTCGCCACAATATCAACTGTGTACATATTATGCGTTTATAATAATATTGTGACGTATACCATCAAACACAATCGCAGCAGCGGTCTAGCGAATTCCGCGAGCGGTATGCGGCTTCTGCAGCAGAGGACTTCAGCACACGTCAGTCCTCCTCGGGTATCCACCTCAACGATGCCACCACCGCGGATCCATTAATGGGTAGGTATTATTATTATTGTTGTTATTAAATCGGACACCGGCTATCGGTTGGGCGTGCGCACGAGCGCGGCGGGGCCATTAACTCTTCGCGGACTTGTGTGCGTGTGCGCGCTTGGGGAGGGGGAGGCGACCAGATGTAATTCATTTGCATAGATCGTGTCGGATGAGTGGGGGATATGACTGATGCCCGAAGGTCCGAGTGAATATCTCTACGTATATGTGTGTGTGTGTGTGTGTAATAATATGTATTCCATTATAATATTATTATTGTATACTTATAGTCGCACTCGTGTGTGTGTCTATCTATGCAGGATAATAATTAACCGGAGTTATCCGACAAAGGAGATCAGCGAACGAGTTGCGCGAAAAGTGCACACAGCACACTCATAATAATATATAATACAGACGCGCGCGCGAGCACACGCACACAACCACAAATGACCCAAGTCGAGGTCAGATTTCCCCACCCCTCGACAACGCACACACGAATGCCCAGTCGATAAACGCATGCGTGTACCTATTATTTATATTATATATATATATAGAGAGAGAGAGATAGATAGATATATATACGACGTGATGCGATCGTTATACTCATGTACATACATATATAGGCATCATGTACGCTTGTTATTATATAGGTACCACCGTTGTTCTTTATTATTATATTTATTACATATTATAATGTAAAGGTATACGGTTTCGCGTATATGTGTGTGATTGCCGTTTGAAAATTCACGTATAATACGCGTACAGTGTACACCGAAGTAATAATAACGTTATTGTTGCATATAATAGTATCATGAGCGAAACACGGGTACAACACCGATCGCGACAGTTCGGACAGTGGTATAATATATATATATTATATTACAAGGCATAGGCGTAAACTGGGGAGAGTAGGGGGAAACTGCTCCCCTTGATATTTTGTGAAATGTATTTATTAGGTATATATTTTAGTCTCTAAGTATACGGTTTATCGACATAAAACAAAGTTACCTCCCCCCCCCCATAAAAATTGCTCGAGTTACGCCCATGTTATAATGCCATACAGGACCAAAGCGCTAGGTTACAATCTTAAAACCGTATTATATATGAATATTGCGTACAGCCCAATAGGTTAGGTTATCATCATAGGTTAGGTATGTATCATCATATTATAATATAACATAGCATAATATAATATAGTACCTACCTATCTCGTTAACGAAACGAGCCGTTTATATCGGTCGAAAATAATGTCGAACGGCGAGCGGCTTATTCGATTTCGTCGCATTTCGGTCGGAAACGATCGCGTGTCGCTATCGTATCATAATTATAATATACGCGTATATATACTTCACCGTATATTATACGTACTATTATTATGTCCGTACGATTACGACGAAAGAAAACGCTGAGACATCACGCACCGTACGTCTAGATATTGCAGTTACTGCAGTTGACTGTACGTGTGGCCGTCACATATCAACCGACAACGGCTTTACATAATTTATGTGCAAGCGGTGGTCTTGTGACTCTTATGTACGCATACGTATTCAATATTATATATGTGTCCATAGGTATATTCTTTATTATTGTGGACGATAGTTTTCAAATGAACGCTTGAATTTTAAAAACTTTTTAACGCGGACTGCACCCCGTCGATACGAAAACGTCGATCGGTTCAAAATATATTTTGTTTCGATCGCCGCACCGCGAGTATTATAATATTTCCATTATCTGTCAAATAGTCTAATATAGGTACAGTCTATAGTATAGAACTGCCCGTGTCGTACCGAAATGTGATATTGTGAAACCGTTTTGCTCGTGATTAGTTATTATAATTTATGGACGTTTACAATATTGAAGTAATAAATTTATACATTTGGAGCAGCTTGGAAGCATATACCACCATGATACTTCAGTAGTATTGCTTAGAACTAATAATTTCTAAAAATAATTATAATTTTCCTTTCAAAATTCGGGGATAATGGAGTATGTACATCAATCGGTCCTATAAAGCTGTGTGGGTTGTACCCACACTGACACCCTCTAGTTGCGACTATGCTTTGACCGCAACTTTGTTCAAACATTTATAGTTTTTACTTTAAACTGAAATAAATGAAGTTCGTTTAATTTTAAAAAAAATTACACATTTAAACAAAACTGAAATATTATGTCATGCACGATTTGTGTTTCAAAAGATGTAACTCACGTTTTTGTGGACACTGAATGAATTAACAAAAAAGTGCTTGAGATTTTCCCTTCTAATGAGAGTGTAGAGATATTATTTTTCTGAATAAAATATAAACGCAGCATATTATGAAGCGGATTTTTTTATTTTATTATTATTATTACGAACGCACTTCATCAAAAGTAGTGACTTCTAAGAGTTACAAAACTGATATAATATAGATTTTAAGACTTGAGATACTGAAGTGCGGACATCGCGAAACATACACACAGTGGCGACGGAAGAATACCGAAACAATATTATTATTTTAATATCTATATAATAAGTCTTTGAATCGCTGTCACGACTTCGGTTCGATTGTACACTATTCGCTGGACCTCATAACGTTTTATACATTATACGACCTAAGATCATCGTACAACAATAATAATTACAACAACAATTAATAACATTTCAATATTACAAGCGTTAGACGCACCACGTAAATCCCCCAGGCTATGGCAAACTCGACGAATCTTATCAATAAAATTATGGCTATCTTATTTTTTGATATATCTCGGTCTGCAGTGTATTATCTTCTCAAATGCAGCACCCGATTTTCTAAAACAATCTTCCACGACGTGTCAACCTCCGTTCCATGGCGATTTAAATTATGGTAGTCGCAAAACGTTGTTTAACAGCGTAAAAACATTAAACAGCTATCCACCCGCCATACGCATCATATTATATATGTTATTAAAAACGTCTGAGTGCAGTGTATGGGAGCATGGTTTTTATTTTAAATATATGTTTATATTACGAATTATTACCAAAATATTATGTATTTTGTACTCGCGATGCGTCTGCGGGGCGTTACAATTGTGGTGCGCTTATTACAGGTTTCGTATGAAAATCACGGTCCTTTCCGTCCGACATAAAACAATTACGGCGAGTATTAGGCAATCGTAATGACTACTGTTATCCGATAAAATACATTTATATTCCGCTTGAAGGCAAAGCAACGATGATAGTACGCAGACAGACAATAATAATAATAATAAAACACAAAAAAAAAAACTTTTAAAATTACCGAGTTCTTCTGTCATTTTTCCGAACGAAATTCGGGTCATTAGAGTGAAACAAATATTGACGACTGGGTAATGAGGTAAAGCGGCAGCGGGCGCTGTGGGGTCGTCTTCGCGTTCCGACAGGGGTGGCGGTGAAATGGAATCACTTAAAAAGGCGTTTTTGTTATTATTTTCTTCTGGAAAGGATATGAAAAAAAAATAATAATAATAAATAAATAATACAAATATTATAAGAGCGAGATGGGGTGCATTTTTATTATTACATTAACTTATTAGCGGTCCCTCGCCCTCGGCGCGCGGATACGGTCGGCCGGAAACGGCGGGAATAAATGATTTTTCCCAGAATGACATTTTGACGTTCAATTATTAAGAACAGTATAAGGGATAGAAAAAAGTAACTACTCGAATTCTTATCTAAATGATATGGTATTGTGAAATTTTTATCTAAAACGAAGAGTTGTGGAAAATGTATAAATATTGTTCTGTTACCAACCTCGGTATCTGCGTGCATGAATTAAGCACTCGGGCGTGACGGGGGTGAGCGGTTGCAGTGGTAAAGTAAAACGACAAAAAGGAAACGGTTTTTTCCGCCGTCAAGCGAACGGTATCGCGCGGTGTACCTCACCGGATGATAGCGACGGCGACGGTGTCGACGGTCGAAAAATATCAACGGTACTTAGCGGTTGTCGAGAAGACGAGTGTAAATAACACTATGATATTATGACTATTATTAAATTATATATATGTATATTTCTGCTCGCCGTGCGATGATAATAACGTTTAAAACGTTTGTTCGAATCCGCCAACGCCACTGCCGTTGAAGAAATATATAAGAGTGTTTATAATAGTATAATACGTTTTACGTTTCTTTTGAACGTGTCTATAACAATAATATTATAATATAAACGTATAATATCATAGTCGCAAGAAAATCCGCGTCTAATCTCTCCGGGTGCATCTGCAGCAGTCGCGGCATAACAGGTCGTGATAACCGTCGGCGGGCTAGATGCGCGCACATACGACCGACTTGACGCGATTATCGGTTTTGCGTTTTATACGATAAATCACTTCTTCTGTCGCCTAGAAATCGAAATGCACGCGGTTTCTTTTCCCGCGATTAATCGATGTTGAAGAGTTTATCGCGTTGATCTGTCCTAAAGGAATAAGTGGTTTTTATTTATTTTTATTTTTATTAATAGTCGTGATTTTTATGATACGAATTTCCGGGTTGCTATCAAAGATTTAGATTTCAACAAGTGGATGAACACTGATTCCTGAGTTACTATACTTAACATTTTTGAGATCTAACGGTTGTGTTATTGAATATTAGTGTCAAAATTCAAGACGTAAAAACTTAATCATTTATTTACAATGAATAATACTTGTCTGACCGACTTTGAGGTATAGGCATGGGTGGATTTAGGTAGATGGGGGTCCGTGGACGAAATGCATTATGGCTCCCAACTAGGGAACCCCCCCCTTCCCCTTATACAAAACAAGAAAATATGTTTTACTTATTAAAATATTATAAAGTTTTGGGGACCCCTGGGCTGCAGCCCACTTAGCCTTCACCTAAATCCGGCCCTTGGTGTAAGTTCTTATCAATGTAAAAATTCAAAATCGAAAATTTTATTTTTGCAATTCTATACACGTTTAAACTAAAAAAATACTATGTTATATAGTAATATTGATAATATATTATTTACTTACACTTACACTGTTTGAGATTTTAAAATGCAATATAGAGACGCTTATATATGTTTAAACAGCTTTTCAAATAGCGCAGAAATTATCCTGCTCAAATCGTTATCGAAATTACCAAAAATAATCACTGGAGTTAAATCACTCAAACGCTACGTAAACGTACTTCGTGCAACCCAAACAACATACTAAAAATCAAGCTTAGGACACGATCATGATCATTTTTTTACTCGATTGTGGTAGTTAAAATACAGACTACGTAGTGTGTCGTCATCAGTCCACTAACGGTGACTATATTTATTATGATCATACGCGCGCGCGTGTATTTATACATATATATTATACCGACTTCAGCCAAAGTAACGATTTTATTAGTATTTAATCCGAAATACGTGTTCGGGATAACCTGAAACCCGTTTCGGACATTACTCTCGTGCATACAAAACGATAGACCGCGTATAGGTCCTATACTACCTATGTAATAATAATTATTGCTATTCGGTTAATCTTATATTCCTTTCTTCCACAGAATGACGTGATTAATTTTACGTTTCTTAACGGTTTTATTATTACCGTGGTAGCAAAGTAGGCGTTTGACAAGAAAAATTGAGACAACATTGGCCAACCTATTATACATTTTGACTAAAATGGTAGGCAAACGCTTCTGTGTATTTATAATATATATATATGTAATATGTACATAAAATATACTATAATAGGATGCACGATTGTAATACCTTAACGTTATTTTATAATAATTATTATTTTATTAGACGTAATTTGTAGTGACTCGATCATGTATTATATTGTCTAATTGTTCAATAAACACACATTTTACAATTTATACTACTTAACATGCGTGTATATCCTGTATATGAAGAAGTTTTGGTATAGTATTAACTATTAGCCATTAGGTACTATAGATACATTTTTTGTTAGTTACAACTTACAAATTACATATTACATTGTTTAAAACTAAACCGACATTTCTATCCCCGCAGGTCGATTGATTATTTATTTTTAAGAACATTCTATTAACTCCACTCGAACTATATATTATTATACCTAGGTAAATTTTTTTTTTTTTTTCAAAAACCGATGACTGCAGGCGGTTTCGCCCACTTATGTGGCTTCTATATAAAGAGCCTATAGACTTAGTGCTCTTAACCCCAACGACAATACAATCTAATGACATTTGAACCATCGATCTCCCCCGACTGAAAAACAGGTTTATATAATTTATGAATCTGTGAGCTCATTAAATACTATTCCTCAGCTGTGCTGCTTGATATATATTGTATTTTTTTTTTAATACTTTTAATGAACTTTTATAACTCGATAGTATGAGTAACTAAACGATCACTCGAAGTTTAGATTCATATTTTCTAGCATGATATTATTACGTTTGTAAGTATTTTATTGCATCTACTATATTGAAGTGTACTTTAATTTGAGTTCAACTTCAACGTGTTATTGGAGAAGATAAAAATTGATTGTTTATCATAGTTAATTTTGTAATTTTGGATTTGTACGATAGAAGAAAAATTGATTTATAAAATAGACAACATGAAACGGTAACCGAAGTATGTTTTATTAAATACAGGTCTGTGGAATATGCAACGAAGTACGATATTTGCTGGTTTATTAGGAAATGTGAAAGTATAAATATGTCTATGGCTTTCTGAATCTGAAAGGGCCCATAGAGGTTGTGTCGATGAAGTTTAATCGGAAGCGTATAGAAAATCGTATAATTATTTCAGCCCACATTTGGCGATTAGAATATCCTGTAATTTCAATGTAATAGTGGCGGTAAATAATATCAGAAGGCACTTAAGCTGGTATGCTTACAGTAGTGGTAATTGGTAATCGCTAATACAATCATTTCCAGTACCAGTGCTGTGTTGATGATTGATAATAAAAATATTCAAAGTACCAATGTTGCAGTGGCGGTGGTGAAGGGTGTCAAGTAAACCAATACTAGTTGTGGTATCAAACGATACGAAAAGCTTACCTAGCACTAATGAAGTAGCTGCCGCGATGCGATATACAATCATTTCAAGTGCCAATACAACGATAGCAGTGAACGATCCATGTCTGTTTGGTTCTGGTGTAGAACAGAGTCGGAAACCGTCTGATGGATAAATTCTAATATTCAAATATAAAAGGCTGTGGTTTTGGAATTCATGTCTTAGGAAATTTCTGCTGGTAGATATCCCACCCAGGTTATGATTAAATTTACAAATTATAATGATAACCGCATAACAATACAGTTAGGTAACTATTTTTATTAAAATTTTTAGAACATTTTTGTTATTAATAATTTAGTATATAAATATGTTGTTATTATAACCTATGTTAATCATGTTATTACTACAGTTTTTATACATATATATTTATTAAATTTAAGTACATTGAAATTTGAAAGTATAATCAATTTCTAACCAATTTTAAATACTAATTCGGGGTCTATCATAAAAATTACGCGATACGTGATATTTTTTCATTAAATGGAAAAATCATTAAATCACATATTATAATAGGTATGTTTTTAAAACTATAATTTAAAAAATGTATCAACAAAGTAAACATAATTATATTAATGACCCGTTGCCAAAAAGGGTGACCTCACGAAAATTCTGATTAAAAAATAATAATAATTATGACAATGGGCGTGGTCTTATCCTAAATCGACGATGAGAAATCGGTCATATATCGTATCACACTGCAATAGTTGTTTATTTAAAAATGTTTGTTTTGTAGTAAACGATTCGCATTAAAATGTCTGAGGAAACTCGACTTGGTACTCGAATACTTTGCTCAGCGGACTTGTTTTAGTTTTTCAATAGAGGTACACGCGGGAACGAAACTATAATGTACCTACAGGTAACCGAAACATTATAAAACATTTCTAGTGCAGTATAGCTCTTTGCATAAAGTGTTTCACGTTTCGAAATATAATTGGATGTCTTTACGCGCGATTGTGCTGTATTTTATACAATATACACACAACGCTATTCGCAGCTAATATAATATTTATATGTATACGTTTATAGCGTTGTGCTGTTGTAGTATCTCATTCCGAGTACATGCATGTAGAAAATAATTTGTGGCACGTGTATTTTGTCGTAATTATTCCACGCATCGAGCTTCCACGTACATATTATATGTGTATATATATATATATATTTATTTGAGACCGTTGTAAAGTTGATGCTGCGGGGATGTTTAATAAATGATTTATGCGTTTCGGGTAGACCGCTGTATTATACGGCTTAGAATAACGCACTTCTATTGTTTTAACGGTGAATTACGATTTCAATATGGCTATATGCTTTCGAAATTGAAGAGCAGTGCCATACTGAAGCAATGTTGAGTGCGGACGTCGTAATGAAAACAACAAGTAGCTATGTGTGTTCGTTATATTGAATACGACGAGTACGTCATTTCCGAGTGATTTATCAGAAACATATTATAATAATACGTGATGCAGACAATCGTGCGATATGTATTATACACAATTCAAAAATCTACTCGGAATTAAAATACAGAAAATCTAAATATACGTTTTATAATTAAAAAAAAAAAACACAGCGTAACGCGATAAAAAAAGTACGAAACGATGTCAAAACTCGTTTAGAATCCACCAGCGAATCATCATTAATCGTACTGTTATTATATAGTTTTAATATAATGCTTTCGGTCAATTACCTACTATTTTAAAGGGTGAGTGTACCTAAATATATTATACTCATACCTCGTAATTCAAGTTCAATGTTATTTTGTTTTCTCAGTCGTAAGAAGGGTGCATTATAATATATACATAATTCCAAATTGTAATTTATGTATTATAGGAAACTACAAACACGAATAAACATAACACACACACACATATATATATAGTTTATGCGGTAGGTACCTATATAATACGCACTCTTTGTGTGTCGAAATGAATTTCACAATAATTTACGAATTGTAAAGTTTTATTAGAATGGGGATAACGTTATAATGTTTTATCGGCGGTATTGTTGTAACGCATGACGTATAGTATGGTGCTGGCCGAGCGAACGGGAAGGCGGAGATGCCGAATACTATGCATAGATATACCTATATATACTATAGGTACCTAAATAATAATACTTCAGTATAATGCACGAGGGCCTTTGATTGTGTGGTAAAAAAATCGTTCCCGCTGTAAACATATATGTATGTTATACGTGTGTATATATGTATTATTATACACGAATACTACCTACGTATATACTATATAATATTAAAATATTATATTATAGAGTGGCGGAAAACGTGGAAAATAAAATGTAAAATGATTTATACGCCGAATTCAATGGGGCGACTAACTAAAAAAAAAACGACATCAATAATAACAAACATTATAACGAATATTTTAAGTGGAAGGTCGGACGACCGAACTAAGGTACAAAGCGCGCGTTGGGGCTATACAGCCGGCCACCGGACCCTTATTATACACACAATCCATTATTATAATAATGCACACACACACACATATATTATATTTGCCTATGTATACACGCGGTGGTGGGTTGGTACTAACTATTGTCGTCGATTTTTACAATAATGTCGTACACTAAAATCGAATGTCCCGGAGAACGGTAAACATTTACATTTTGTCAGTCTCGTGCACTCGCACAGTATACGATTAATTTTTCCGGGTTTGTAATTTTTTTTTTTTTTTTTTATTATTATTTATTTATTCGCCTTGTTTGGACGAACGTCTGTCGTTTGCCGCCGCAACAGATGATCCAAAACGTTTTAAGAACGTAATATACGTAGACCTATACATTATATTATTATTCGCTACGGAACTATTCGGCCTCGAATTAATTGCACGCGTGTCCACCTCTGTCCGCCATCAATCGCATCTGTACGATAACACTGCCGGTAATATGACATCGTCCAAGAGGCACCTATTTAGCTATTTATGTCGGTGTAACAAACATATTTACGATATCGCAAAGAGTGAGCAATAATTGCTCGTTCCCGCGAATGTACGATATGCGTATATATAGCATTATATCAGTAGATTCGCGGTTGAAATTAATCTCACGTCGCCGCCGCTCCCGGCCGAGATGAAATATCGTTTTCGTGCAAACGTATATTACGATAATATACGAAAATAACGACAACTACAACCGTCGTGGGTTCTGCAACGGAAACGTCAGTTCTATGGCACGTCAGATCTACGGCGAGCGGCGTTGGTGGAGTACACTCGAAGTGCATATAACAATAATATAATAATATATAGGTACGCGTTTCAGTGGAGCATAATAGGGGGTGCCTACGTGCGGAAAAATCGATTTTCGAATATCGTCGAGACGGAAGGCCATCCTCGCCGCGGCAGACGAGACTTAAATAATATGTAATACATTATATACCCGCGCGTATATTGACCACGCGTATGTTAACGATATTGTTACATTATTATTGTGATTATTATACTATTGTATTATTCAGATGCACGACGATTCCAACTGATTAGCAAGTAAGTCTTGTGCTCGTATAGGTCGGTACCTGATACCTATAATATTATGGTTAATATTATATATTAGATATTATGTAACAACAAAAAGATTTTAACGATACGCTTACACGTCGTAATGCGACCAGCGTTATATTATAATGTTATATTTTTATAGTCTGATTTCTTCGGCATAGGTGTTATTATTATAATATTATCTGCTGTCTACCTGACGCAGCAGTCGTCGTAGTTGACGACGAAATAGAAAATCGATTAATTCCCACCGTCCGATCATAATAATAGTAGTGAATTATTATTAACGCGGTGAAAACGAAATCATTGCGCCGCTGCAGCCGGCCTCGATGGTCTTCGGACCCGAACCGATGTTTACGTTTGCATCGCAGACCTCGGCGAGTACTATCGATATAATATGATTTCATTGGATCAATCAATTGGAAACTAGATTGTTAAACTAATAATTCCTGCGAAAAAAAATAAACGTAACATCATTATTGCTGACGGTTGAAATTGTTTTTAGTATAATTTTTGTTGTTGTTAAAAAAAAAACAGAATAAGTACACATCGACTATGAAATCGTTATCGTCAACTATTAAAATAGTTTCACTATTTAATAAATAACAATCGAAATCGTCAAGAGTCTACCGTGTCTGCAGTGTCCTCAGCAAAGTAAATGCAACCGAGTGTTTCTCTCTCTATCCAATCTTTCAAACCATATACAAGCTATTCTAAATATTGTAAAGATTTCATATTTTCCAGCTAACATTAACAATTTTATACCCATACCAGACCTTAGGATCAAAATTATTCAATACTCGGAATTTCAGTCTACATAACTATTAAGGCCAGTATACTTTTTAAAATTAAGTGTTATCTATTTTGGCAACCGTTATAATAATTAGGTTAACCGCATTACTAGTATTTTAAAAAATGTGGCTAAAAATACCGTATTACTGCAGATGGTTCCCCAACAAAACTCAACAATTAGGTATTATTATTTATTAGCCTTTGTCTAGTAAATTGTTGAAAACAAAAAATATTGTTTTAATAATTGGTAATATAGTAGGTACTTGTTTTAAGATAATAAAATATTTTAAAACAAATTAGCAAATCTATTATTTTTATTTATAATATTGATGACATTATTTTGATAGAATAGTTTGGAAAAAATGTCTTTTTGGTATATTCCATAAAAAACTTAAATTATAGAAAGGTATAGGTATAAATATTCATGACATTAAAGATTAAACTATCTAATGTCAAATCAATATTACAATATGATTATTTAGCAACAGTCGTTTTTAATCAATTCAATTTTAGTGATTCTTATTAAAATAGTATGTACCTGCATAGGTAATCAATTAATTTTTGTGTGAAAGTGTTTTTTTATTTCATAAATATATTTTATCTGTTCGTGATAAATTTATTGCACGATATGGTATTAAAATATCTACGGAATGAAGTTTGTAACTTTTTTAATTATCTAGTTATTTATGTCATCATGAAAATAAATATTATAATATAAGTAATGCGAGTTTCGTGAGCAAAAATAAGATTACATTCGTTTGATAATTTTAATTTGAAATTATACTTTAATATCGTAGAAATAATTTATATATATATTTTTATTTTGTGACCAAGATTGTATAAAAGATTTCTGCAGCGCGTATAAGCGACTAGATTTATTTCTAAGGATTAGATACGCACTTCAAACGCCATTTTCTCGTAAACAGGCATGCCTACGCTGCAATATCGTTTTCTATTTAAATACATTTGTCACTGTAATCCGACCATTTGTCATCGAGAACACCAATATCTATAATAGTAAAATATTATTCTACAATAATATGATTTCAACTCGGGAGCGGATTTTCGAATAATAATTTCCACTAGAATATTATATTATACACATACCTATAATACGTGTACCTACGTGTAGTTCGTGGGCCATAAAGCTTATAAATCGAAAAACGACGACGCTGCGGACAAAAAATAATAAGTCCGCACCGGCGTCGGAAAATACATGGCGTTTCGAGGATTCTGTGAATTATTTCGGGTACACGGTTTGTATACGTATAACATAAAAATCCGTATATTATAGATACCGCAGCTTATATTAAATATTATTATTTAAATGTCCCGCAGTGATGTTTGGGTACACGGAATCCGGAACGTTGACTTGCACACGTGGTACCGACCCGTACGATATCGTATTATACACGTCACATTTGCTGCCTTTTTCACCGAACGGTTTCCAAATGCACAACACATTTCGGATAGTTTTCGAGTTCAAAAACTTGATACCCGCTCGCAATAATATCGTAATACGCGCACACGTTATTGGTTGATAGAAGTCGACGACGAAGACTCGTTGCCAAGAAATGGGGGGGGGGGTGGCTGAAACCATATATCGCGATCTAATTAACCGTTTCCTGTTCGAGCCGGCTGCAGCAGCAGCAACCGCACACACCGGATCTGTGTCAATCGGATTTCCCTGTCAACCTTCGCCGGATCAACTGGTGCGTATACAAACCACGGTAGGTAGGTAGGTATACTGCGCGGACGGCCGTTCGCCGAGTAGTGCGTTAAATTATTATTATTATTGTTATTATTATATGTATGTATACAAAAAAAAAAAAACGTCCGAAATCAATTGAATGTAACAATAATGATTTCTATAACACAATATTATATATTGGTGCGTGTGCGACGAAAACATACCATCTCCAGACCGTCTTCGTCCAAGACGCTAAGGCTTATTATCACGAGAACAGAACGGGTGAGGGAAAAAAATAAAATAAAACGTTAATGATGACGGAATCGTCGATTTGTTCCGTGTTTTTGTCACGGTCCTCGACTGATTCCATTCCCTCCCAAAACGAAACAACGAGGAGAAAAAAATCCCCCCGCTAACAAGACCCGAGTGTATTCCAGAAAACTCAATTCTCCTTGAAACGCGTAACTCTCCCATTGTACTGCAGCAGCGCTCCCGTCTATAATACGATCTCAGTCAGCTACTCTTCACTTTTATCTCTCTCTCTTCCTCTATACAGTGTTCCACAACGTATGATATAATAACTAATGTGCACCATAAACACACACACACACACACACACACACACACACACATATACAAATGTAAAAAGAAAAATATAATATATATTATATACATTACGTTTTTATATACGCTTCTTATTGTACACACACACACACATACACAGGCGCGCGCGCGCGCAGAGACTTAAAAACCGCCGAGGACGGTACGCGACTATTGTTGTGCGGGGCATTCACACAAAGCTACTATACTCGGATCTCATTGTGACTCCGCGGGGTTATTAGTAACGTTAATAATTGAAAAATGTACTACCGTGTGTACACGGCGTCGGGCAAAAGTATAATGAATTTCATAGGATATTAAGAAAAATACTGTGTGTGTGTGTGTGTGAGAGAGAGAGAAACGTAATGTTATATTATATAGGAGTGACCGAGACACCGAGGTAATCATCGAGAGATTCACTGCCCCCCGGGCAAACGGTTCTATAATATTATACCCCAGCAGAGGCGACGTCCTTCGTTCACCGGGTCGGGGTTCCCGATAGTTAGTGTTAATTTCGACGCACTATATAAACTTGATACGCGTGTGCAGCCTATATACACATCGACGGGCTTCTGGTCCACGTGCAAGTATAAATATAATAATGTCTTGTAATATCGTATAATATTGAGTACCTATGTACGCGCGTCTCTCGATAGCGTGTGTCGTCGAGTATTATACGTAAACGATTATCGTTGACTAACCTCACGAACTTAAATCTATAACCGACGGGAATTTCGAAAAATTATTAAAATTATCGAAATTATTATTAGATAATAATATGTACTAGCACTTCTCATAATATTGTATTATGGAATGTTATAATAATGAAATATCGTTGAGAGGTTATACTTACAGCACTATACATAATATTATATGAAAACTCCCACGTTTTGATTTTTACAATGGTACGATGATAATATATTTCGAGTAATTCTTCGCTGTATGAACTTTGAAATTGCTATATCGGTGTCTGATATATTTTTATTTTATAAACAGAATAATATGTAATATGTATTGTGATGTTTTTGTCGAGCGATGACGTCACTGGCTGGATGACAATAATACGAGGACGAAAATTCTTATATAAATCAACTGTGACTGGAAAGAAAATAATCCAATCGCGAGACGGTGCAGAATAAACCGTAATCTAATATAATATGTTATCGGTGCTCGGTACATAATTCGCGAGCGTGAGTCATTTACTGGACCCTTAGTATTCTCCCAACGACCCTGCTTGTGTCGACGCAATTACTGTCGTTGTTTTGGGGACATTGGTGATTGCCGATTTGTCAATTAGATAATATTATTGTCTTCCCAATTCCGAAAAAGATTTATGACTCTATGACTGCATGTATATGCACTACGCGAAGTAAAAGAGTGCGCACCAACTGATACGTATCGTTTCTTTCCACGATGAATCTATCATTTAAAATCGAAAACAGTTATACATCTAATGACGAGTCAAAGCGACGATTAAACATAGATCACTGCAGATAGCGTTAAGAGGTACCGTTATATAACATTATAATTTAAAATAAAAAAAAATAATAATAATAAAACTATACAATTTGTTTTTTGATATTAGTACTATACAAATTAATTTATTATTTTTACTACAAATTAAAATATGTTTTTGTCTTGCAATTCAATAATTACAATATTTCATTATCCTATAATTTTAAATAAACGACTAAATCATATAATATTTTACAATTAATACATTTCTAATACACTATTTGACATAAAAAATAAATGTTTTGTTGAATATTCAATTGGATTACACGTTGTGGTATATTTGACAAAATTGTAATATGTAATTAACCTCAATTATACGGTTTAGACGAAGCCTTCGTTTTCCAGATTGTTACTTTGTTGTGTCTTGTATATGTATACCTTGTTAGGTAATATAGTTCAATTTTCCGGTCGAAAGGACCAGTAAACGTCTTATGCATGAAGCCTTGCAGTAGCAGACTTAAGGAGACACGAGTTCATCAATGGGTTTCCATCGTCCTTGTTTAATAATTTTTGATACGATTTTAAAATGTCAAAAACAATTCTATACGAAAACATAAACGAACGTTCATCTACATTTAGCGCGTCTTCTGTTGACAAGGACCTTCCATTTGTCGGGTTCTCTAGATTAAACGACCGTGTTTACGAGTCGTTTAAAATTAAGAAAAAATAAATGAACGAAAAAAAAAAACGATATTTTATTGTATACCGGGCATGTTGTCCGGCAGTTGTCTCGATCATTGTCACTTTCCCTTTCATTCGTTTCACACGAAAACAATTGAGCATGCGAATTTCGGAATCTCTTTTATGTAGGTATAGTCCTTCACGACCAGCGGGGGACTACGCGAAGTCGTCGGTAAAAAAAATTACAGGAGACGAATTCCGAGTGATTTTTTTTTCACAATTATTATTTGTTTCACTCTACCCCTCCTCCAGGACCACTCAACCAGAGTAAGACTCGGTTGTACAATTTACGGGTGTCTTCTGCGAGGCATGTAAATCCGATGTTGATACTCTCCCCAAACGTATAACTTGTAGTTCTATAATATTATATATACTTGAAAGTATATTGTGACGGATTTTATGTATGCGCATTGTCAATGCATTTCTACGTCACAAATTATCGATCTCGTTTTTTTGTTTTATTATTGTTCGACTCCGGAGGCATTTACAAAACAATATATTCGAACAACAATAATGTCCGAACGAAAACAAACGATTAAATTTTCAGCGGAAAACCATCGGAATATATGATGACTTTTCCACACGTATATACGATTTATTAACAGTAGAAATAAATATAGACATTTTGCGTTGTGTATATCATACAACGTTATTATGTTTGATAATAATATTATACAATGTTGTACAAATAACCACTAAAATCTGTCAAACTCGTTTACTATTAAGTATTAATAAATAATAACGTATTGCAACGTTTTGCATGAAAGCGTTTCGTCGCAATACCTATCGAATCGGTGTTGCAGACCATAAAATAATATTATAACGCGACGTGTATATAATATGTATTATATATAGGTCGGTAGTTTTCATAATTTGTTTATGAACAATGCACTTTTAAGCAATTTAAATGGACGTCGATAACCATTTCTTCGGAGTATGCTACCGCATTATGACCTACCTAAATATTATTCCAATCGAGACGAGACACTGAACAGCGGTTTGATAAACATAATATTATGTAGAAAATACATACCTATATCTATACTAATATTATGAAGCTTAATAGTTGTATGATGCATGTGTAATGCGCTAATATCTAAAATTACTGTATAGTCCTATTTAAATAAAAGCGTTATTGATAGATCCTCGAGACTCGGAGGGTGTTTTAAGCTTGGTCGTTCAAATCCTATAGACTATGGAGTGGTTCACACGTCATGAATTTATTTTTGCTCACAAAAATCGAATCTTTTTTTGTTTACACGTAGAATAATCAATGGTCATAGAAATACACTTATTTAAAAAAAAAAAACTAAAAATAAGTTTTGAGTAGCTCTGACCTGTTATACGTTTTTATGGTATTTTTAAAAATTTTTTTTTTTTTAATAAAATATAATAATGCTTATTTTTGTTTATTATTCAAATATATAACAAAATGCGATATCTTTCTGTTTATAAATGAATACTCGATAAACGTTAATGAAAATAGCATCAAAATATATCATTCTAATATTCTAATATATTTGAAAATGTTTAAAGTGTAATCCGCAATAACCTACCATAGTTCATAATGCGAAGTTTACCGATGCCGATTTTACGGTGATTCAGTGTTAACATCGGGATACACACCTTTAGTTATGTTATGAATTATGATAAAACATACACAATTCTAATTTTATAGTAAATAATAACACCTGCCATTACCTATACGTTATAATATAATATTACGACACTTACGACCTAACCTGTTGTACGTATGAATATATATGATACGTATATGTAGGTATACCCAGACGCCATTTCATATTCTTTTAATGTTTTCGGCAAAGTAGCTTATATTATAATATATTGTATTATATATATATCACACAGTAATCAGCGTACATCATTTAAACCACTCCTCGCGAATTAATTAAAACCGCATATACTCGACGAACCAAGATTATATCCTAATTTATAATTAATGAAATGTTTTTGTTGTATAATATATACGCGCACAGTGCGAACAACGCTCAGTTTTTGACGACACATATGCGCGGATGTGCCATATAATATATAATATAATAGTATACACAGCACACATTATATCCCCATATACATACGTTTTTCAGTACTTGAATATTTTAGCGCTTAATCGAGTTACACACATTATAAGACACCGGATAGACGAATATCGTGCGCTTGTGTTTTCCGCGTAATATTATATTATGTATAATATACGTTATTATATTATACGCATCGCGTAAATCGGTGCGCGTGTGTATGCGAGACGACAATTTACTGTTTTAAGCCACGCGGCGCCTTCATTATGTGTAGACATTTTGAATGGATTTTAATAAAAGATGACTCGATGAAAACTTTTTGTGCCCATATTATAATGGAAGAACCTAACGCGGCGCTGAGGGTATTGAAAGAGCAACGGCGACACGACGTGTGTACCTACGTGTGAGTGTGTGCTTATCCGTTTTTAATGTACGGCTATACATACTAATTCATCAATCCAGTGATATTATTACATAGCGTGTTACGCATGCGGAAACAAAAATCGTAGTTTCCGTTTAACTTACGGTGCGGGGTGGGTATTATATTATGTTGTATACTATCAGCCGTATTCGCGTTTTCCACGATTTTGGCGGTACCGAAATAGACGATAGAGTCTTATACAGTAACGTTGATGTCGTAATAGTGTTAGTAAAACATGGTTGTGAGAAAGTCCTAATCAACTCACACACACACACCTATACACACGTCCATTTTTTTTTCACCTGACAATGTGAATTACTATATAGTATATTATATTACAAGAGTAATAATTCGTTTATTATAATTATTATAATATTATAATGTTATAGAGGGTGTTCCACAATATGATTCATTAAATCTCAAAAAATCATATTTATTGTAATTTTTGTGTACCTTATTGTACAAGTTAGAGTACGTTTTAAAGGTTAGTAATTAAATTCACTTTTTGTTACAATGTTTACACGTCATGTCAATCGTGACCCTCATTACTTAGGTACACTGCGCACATATTTCAATATATTAATATTTATACCTATACATTTTTTTTCCTCTGAGTAGTGATGCCTTTGGTCGCCCTATTCTCGGAACTACAGTGTTTGCTAGTTTTCTCTTTGAGGGAGCATACAACTACTATGAAATACACTGTCGATATTATATTGAATATTCTCTTCCGAGAGATCTTGGTGAACTGAAAATTCCCACTGGAGACGTCATCAAATTGATTTCGGTCGACTGATTCAACGGGTTTACTAAAAATTGTATATTCGTTAAATATATCCCCTGCGATTGATGTGAAATATATTGGAGTATTGGACGTATGTAAATTATTTAATATAATAAATTGTCAATCTTATAACATTTACCTAAATTGTAAGAATTATTACTCTAGTTTTGCAATAAATAAGATTTTTTTGAATCAGACAAATCGTTTTGGAATACTGATATATTATAATATTATATATAGTGTTATAACTGATATAAATTCTCCAACACGTTTCTCTGCAGTATCAAGTGGACTAAATTTACTCATATCACGTGTACGAGTATTGTGGGTATCTATTTTTCCCAAACGAATCTGTTTGATATTATTATAAAACAGATTGTTCTCGCCGAGTCATAATTTCGTTTCATCATTATTAGTTATAATATTATGTGTTCCTTTTCTTTTTGTTCTCGAGAATCCCACGCGAGACTGCGATTACAACACACAATAATATTATATTTTATTATATATACGCGCGACGATTCGGTCGTACAGGTGCATATAAAGTGTAACTCGGATGCTCGGCGTCTGCTGCTGCTGCTGTTGCAATGGCATTATTTTTCGACGTTTTTAATGACTCCGACGGGGTTACCTGCAGAGCAATCCGTAATATCATTGTACGGATAGTATATTATATTATATCGTGTACCGCGCGACTGCGATAAACGTGTTGGTCCCCGCGCAATCAACCCCGTTCCGACGCATCTTCTTATATTTATTTATTTTTTTATTATTAATTTTCTTAACACCGTAAACACCGTGGTAGTAGGTAGGTGCTACGGGAATTATATTTTAATAACGATATATCTGCCGCCACCGCCACCGGAGGATATCACTCGGTTAATAATAATATATTGTACGCCCCGCCGTCGAGTCGGAGCTGCAGTGCGTGGCGAACCAAAACGATTCTCCCAAGACGGAATGACAAACAATGGCGCTACGGGGACCCGGTGAACACATGTCGCCGCCGCGCTACCGAGAAAATATTCCTTTCAAAAGCAGTCCTACCGTACACACACACACACATACTCGCGTCTTCGTCTCGTACAATGCGTATACGGACCGACATACTCACGCAGACGCATTTTTTCGAGTGTGTGTGTGTGCCATATAGGGACGAGGGTTAGTAGTTTCACCTGAATCGAATCGGCCGCGGATATAAATTATCATTTTCCAGTCCAAAGGCGACGTTAATGTTTTCGTATAAATATTGTGTCACCCCAGCGCGAGGGAGGAGACGCCCGAAAATTCTCAGTCTCGCAGGATAATATCTCGCGCGAGCTGAGTTTTGCGTATAAACGTGTACGTATACCGATAATAATAATAATAATATTGTTATATATTATTATACGCGCCCGTGTGTGTATGTGTCTGTGTTCAGTGTCGTTTAAAAATGTGTTATACACGTTACGACCGAGCGACCACGTTCACACGAGAGACACTGCTGCGCACACCGTTCCGTGCGATGTACAATACGCACTAGCCGCATTTGCGACGTCGGACAAATTATCATGCTCGAGAAATTGAATATTTATAAACATTAATATTATCATCATCGTACCTTTGTGCACTATTGGCTACTGTCGAAGCTGGTTACAAGCGTACACATCAACCGTCGTACAATATATTATATAATTGTTATTCGTACGTCTTTCGTAAACATACATTATGAAACAATGTTATGGTTAGGTTTAGGATAAAAAAAAAAAAACGGTTAAAGATATCGATAATGACGGACAGCAATACATTTACATTGTTCTATCGCCTATGAAAACTCAGTATTAAAATATCGTATCCTATACATTATTAAAAAATTATTAAACTATAAAATTTCGGTCTTATCGAAATGTTATACCTTACACCGTACACTTCATAATATTATACAGCATATAACATTACTATAATACCTACCTAGTATATATAATATACTATGAACACGACTTATTGTAACACTGCATAGACGCGAGTCTAAAGTCATTTTTCTCGTTATTATTAAATAAATTAATATAGCTTTCCTTTATTATTATTATTTTTTTTAACTACCTATACCTAATAATAATTGATGTGACAACCGCAACTCCTTCTACGATAACAATGCGTATTATATTATAATGACGTACATAATATTGTATAATAAAATAATATGGAACGTCGTTATACTTTTGACACTGTATAGTATATTATAATAACACATAATATTATATGCGTCATGATACGGAGTTATCTAGCCCTCGAGGGTTAGCCTCGATAACCGATAACCTCACGTAAACGAGGCGTATGCGTAAAGTTTTCCGATTAAATCGTCATTATTAATAACAATTATCGTTCGGTGTCGAAACTAAAATATATGATAGGGTCCACATTGATATTATTATGTTACTCTATAGACGTTGGTGTTTAACAGACGTGCAAGACGTTCGAGAATACTATTATATTATATTTGACAACTTATACGATATATGTTATTGTAATTAATAATTTTTATTATAGACGACGGCGAAGAAACTGTTCAGATTATCACCGCGAGTACGATAAATACCACCGCGGGATATGCGATAGACGAAAACGAGAGTGATTATATTATTAAATATATTGGATATTATACCGTATTATCACGTCGTGTTACGTTTTGATAAATTGTCGCGTGTCAACTGTCGATTAAAAAAAAAAAAAAAAAAAAAAGGCCAAACCTATCTTAACATATTTTTTTGTATAGTAGGGGTGTTAGTGTGCGATGAACCTCTTACTTTTAAATGTATAATAGCCTCAAGTGGCCTGAAAAAATATATTAATAAGTACACCGAAATTATAATGCACCGATATAAATAATTTTTATCAATATATAATTACTATCGAGATTAATATTTTGCTTCAGGCATCAGCACATCGTAGTGCACGTTACCATATGAAATACAATCTCACAGGGTTGAAAGCAAACGAAAAATATACTTTTTACTGACGATGATTGACAATGCTATAATTGGACTTTATATGCGAGTAACTAATGTAAATATAAAACGGCCAATGCAAATTAATTCGTCGAAACGGTTATTAAAGCGCATGTAGCTATAGTGCATGTTATAATAATCGCCGTATTTAGGTTTCCAATTAATATGCCACCACAAAAACTAATAGGTAAGTTTACTATTGACTTTCAATGTGGCTAATTAGTAGAGTATATGGATCATGATTATATTATTTCTCTCTACAATGCAATTGGCATGTGGAGAAACGTCTATAATATTATGTTAGGTATTTTTAAGAGCAATAATATTATTTTTGTCAATATTATCAAAATAATAAAAGTTAAATTTCGAAAACATTTATTAACGTTTAGTAAAACCAATTTCAGTTATCAATTTTTTCCCAAAAATTAACTACGTAATAATATGTTAATAGTGTACAGCATATTTTTACATCCCTGTAAGATGAACAAAAATATTATTAATATATTACAAAAGCGAACTGTCTAATTTATGCTAAATTCACTGTGTTGAATTTACAGTAATCAACTGATAAATATGTACAAAAAACATATTATACATTAAGGTTTAAGGAGAAGACTTCTAAGATTACATTTTTTGTATTTTTCTTCATTTATATTATAAATTTAAAATTATAATATAACTACACAAATTCCTAGCTCCTGGCACTGATGGTAATAATATTTTGAATTTTGATTGTTTCCAATTTTATGCGACAACTATGTTTGTTCCACGTATCTACTAACCTTGGCTGTCAGGTAAAATACAGGAACAACTTTTTTGTACATACACATCCAACGTACCAAAAATAACCATTTTATAAATATTATATTACATATTTTTGTTTAAATATTCTAACGTATAATATTTTACCCGTCGACATAAATCTGGTACGCATATAATATTATAAGTTATATTTTATGATAATATAATAATATATCGTGTAATGCTTAATAGAAATTATTTCGAGGACCGAGACTGCCAGTTTTCTGCAACGTCTGACGGACGGCGGTGGCGGCAAATAAGGAATAAATGAAATAAAAACACCACGCAAACAACGACCAACCATTCCAAGTATTTATAAAGACGGGAATTTTTTTTTTAAGTCCTTACAAATTAAAAAGAATCTCGGTTTTTGTTATATAATATATATGCTTTAAACATGCGTTTTTGTCAGACAGTTTTGTAATATTCATTTACTGGGTGGGTAGAAGGGAAATGCATAAGAGTGTACCAAATAACTATAAAAAATTACTTGTAGGACTGTAGGAATCATAAAGCTCCGATGAAAAAAATGAAGGATAAGAAAGAAAGAATATTTTAAAATTTTGTTTGACTTTCAGGCATCACAAAGGATTTCATGTGAAATATTTGAAGGTACAATAGTTATTGAACAATGGATCAAAATCGTTACCCTTCAGGAACCAACATTGATTAGGTATTGAAAATGTAGATACACGCAGTAAGTTAAATTATAGTAAATATTATATAGTAAATTATTACTTTTATATATTATATTATAATTCTTCTTTACGTGTATAGCTCCGTCTTATAGTTCCTAACACCTCGAAAAATTTTGATGACATTTTTTGTTCGTTTGAATAGGTTGGTTTAAATTCACAATTAGACCATGTAGGTGGAGCTGAAATCTGATTCTAGGAAATTTTGTCATGAATATCTCTTAAATATAAAAATAACACATGTGTGAATCTTAGATGCCAATTATCTCGGTAACCGCCCTTCCAATTATCATAAGGGGTTTTTTTTTTTTAACGAAATAGCACATAGTGGATCAGGTTTTAAACATAGCTTAATCGACCCAACTGCCGTTCGCAAAATATTGAGCGATATAATATGAATATACTAGTGGATGCCATTTGTCCAGGAAAATAAAATTTAAATTTAATACAAAAAATGTTAATATTTTTTTCCCTAATGAAATCAAACATAATATAATTAGAAGAATAAATTATCAATATTATATAAACTTATATTTTTTCAAGTAAATAGGTAATTATTATAAAAATAAAATAATATCGTTTTACAGTGAACTGATATGTACACTTAAACGAGATACAACGATTTAGCACCATATGGAGAAGGATTTAAGCCTATTTCTAATTCTACAAGTTAATTGACAATTAAAAGTATTAATTTTTAAAATAATCAACATAAAAGTATAAAAATAATGCGGCGACCTACTGTAAACGACGAGTATAAGTATAACTATTGAACCATATAAGAAGAGTAATTTTAATTTTAATAGGCAACTAATGTGCATGAGGATAACTTATATGTTGCTTGCTTTCGTGTAATCTCGGAAATTAATTTATACATCTATAATGTCCCTATTCAAAGAATTTAATATTATAGTTTACAGAGATATATTAAAAATTCGATAGAAACATTTAACACTATTTCAAAATAATTATTTGGTCTGACGCACGCAAGTGAAAAATTATTTTTAAAAATCTTGTTTCTTAACGTTTAAAAAAAATTTGGGGTAGCTATATAAAGTTGATACGTCAAAAATATTCTGTATACAATAAAAATCAGAAAACCAAAAATAAGCAACCAAATTTAACGTGGTTAATAATAATAATAATAATAATAATATTGTAGTGCAGATTATAATATAGTAGGTACTAAGTACCCATAATATTATTTCTATTATTATTGTTCGGTGGATGAGATTATCTTGTTTGAATTCTGTGAAAATAGATGCTGTATGTATTTAGTTGATGAATGATTGACCAATATGGGCCAAACACGATCCGTCACGAACCAATGTTGAATTTTGTTGTCGATTTGTCAACAATTTTGAATTTTTCTTTTTAAACTAGTTAGATGATCAATAATGCAGATACTTGAGTTATGATTGAGGTTGTCATGTATTCAGTTATTATCATTATTTATGTTTTACATCAACAGACTGTCACGACAGGTCAACAGTCATCACAATGTATATATATATATGTTTTTATTATGGGCACATCTACTACAGTTATTATACTTGATAAACTTTATTTGAACTGACGAAAGAATAACTAAGTCGTTTAACAGCGATAATATTTTTATTTAATGAGCAGTAGAATAAAACTCATTAATCCCAAGATTGGAATATTTCAAATGTTTC
>VUJU01001279.1:20907-32018 GCA_009835225.1 Aphis craccivora | reverse complement strand
ACACACACACGCACATACACATATGCGTGCGCTCATCACTGGGGCGTGATATAATATCATATTAAAAACCAGAGCGGCGATTATTCACGGACCGAAATCTAATAATGCCCGTCCCGAACGTGGGATGAAAATAACTCACAAAAGAGGCTGTCGTAAAAATTTCAAAACAATCGTTTACCACAACTACCGCGACTACTACTCCACTTGACTCCCCGAGAAAATAATCTTGTAGTAAGTGTGCTCTCGGTGGACGCATAAATCAATTCTCGCGGTGCATAATTTGTTCTAAATTTATTAACCGCACGCGCGCGCAATGTGTAACAATATTAACTACAACGGCAGGGCATTTCGCGCGTGGATTAACATTATTGCTAAATGTATTGCGGAAACCGAGATAGTGTTAATTATATAATATGTGCTTTGCTCTTTCTACTTTCGTTTCGTTTTTTTTTTTTACTTACTAGTTATCGACGTTTAAAAAAATATTAACGAAACGAAGGACAATAAAAAAAAAAAACCATCGGAACGCACGACGGACGACGTTCACGAGAATTTGCGTCGTATTATGTAATACTGCATCCGAATAAAATACTTTTCTGGTGTAATCATGTATAATGTACCTACTGCTGCACGGCAGTGCATTTGCATGTTGTATTGTACAGCGACCATGCAGTACTATATTATCCTTATTATCCACCTATAACAATATAACTCGCACATTGCTGGCCGTATAGTAATTAGAGTAGTTATATACGTCAGATAAAAAATATATGTAATATTATATTATATAGTGTGCGTTGTGTGCCTGTCGGCGGAAACTCATACAAAGGCAATTTGTGTACCAGTGTCACCAATTTTTTTAATGTATGATTAGTGGATTCAAGGATTTAAAACAGAAACTCTCGGAAACGCTGTATATGTATACGGTTACCTAGTGCAAAAATATATTATATGTTGCTACAATGCTACGTCTATTTGGATAATCGCATTAAGTATAATTAAAACGTTAGTAGTATAAAATACTACATGAATTAGTTTCCACGTAACAAAGTCCAACATCAGGATAATGTACATATCATCCCGGTTAAAAAGTCTGAAAACTCGTAATTTTAGTTCTATCTAAAAAGCCAGGAACATTTTTAATTATTGCTCTTAGACTAACTACTCAATTTTAGGAATAAGATATTATATCAATGATTTTATATTTAAATTTCACAAACTTATGACGACGCCTGTTGGATCCTGATAAATGTAATCAATTATTATCTCAGTCAATAGATACAAACAAATGTTGGTAGAAATCACTTGTAATCGATAGGTATTAACAGATACGAATGTGTCAAAACACTCAAAACTATGGTTGCAATTAATAATCTGTAGTTGACGTCATAGCTGATCATAAGCACCAAAATGAGGTTAAATAAGGAAAATAGTATCATATTTTTATAAAATCTCCAAACATGTCGTGTAACCTGTAATAATCACAACGCATTCTTAGTCGAAAAATTTATTCTATACGTTATTAATGCCTAATTTAAATATTTCAACTTATATTTTGTAGGTATACGTATAATTAATAATTATTATTGTTAATATTATATATCCACATTAAATTACTATTATTACTGAAAATGTAGCAATAATATTTTATTGTCTTTAGTTTTTTTTTTATAATAAAAGACAATTATAATATTATTTGAGTATACTTAAAATTTATATACATCTTGATATTGTAGTGTAGTTTTTAAAAATTATTGGAGCCAAGAGAGAAGGGTTTTGAAAAACTTCACTATCGGTATTTTAATTAATAAAATCACGAACTCTGTCGTTTAATACGTGGTTCCAGCTGCAGAGCTCTACATAAGTATGTGTAATATATATGTGTAATAATATACATGTATTAAATATAATATATATATATATATATACCTATAATCTATATAATATATCGTTATATAATCGTATATGAGTATCAAAACGCCATTGCAGTGATACCGCTCATCAATATCCGCCGAAGCAATTTCGGTCCTTCCGGAGCGTGCCAAAAAAAAAAAAAAAACCAATTTTCGTTTGCTCGAACGACGTACGCGTGTTTAGCGACTATTATATTATACTTCGAAGGAGGATTGAAAAAAGTAACCCAAATTAAAGGTTAGGTCTTTTTTTTACGTCTGGCGAAATCGTTATTAACACCTAAGTGTATATTATTTATATACGTGTGTCTTACAATATGTATTATCTTGCTATACAGTATACAAACATATATAGTAGCTAGGTGCACATAATTCGTGGCGTCAGCGCGGCTTCTGTCGGCTGTGCTTGCCTGCTGATAATAATGTCTCGTCGTTTAACTACTACTATAATATGTACACCCGTAATTTGGCTTTTTTTTTTTTTATTATTTATTTCTCGTCGGCCCACCGTCGACGCTTCGAACGTTTCCGGGGAATTTATTTTTTTATTTTTCAATTTACACACCGGAAGACACGGCGACGAGTATGTATGGGTATCTCTCTACCTATATATTATTATATTATTATAAAAATCGCGTACGCCCGCGCTAGAGTATTAATCTTTCGTCGCCGCCGCCACCGTGTGTCGTCTCCGCCCAAAATCGGCTTTTGTACAAACACGCATACACACACATATACGCGTATAATAATTTATATACATATTGTATGTATGTGCGTGTGGTGTGTATTTTTATTTTATCCACACAGTGTTCGGACGAGGTGGTCCATTGCCGGGGAATCATTATTATACGAATCTCTCAGGGGGGCAATATCACCACGTATAGGAATAATAATATTGTGATACCTAATAACAATAATACAATAATTATAGTGCGGACGATAATGGAAACCGTATATGATGGTGACTGCCGACCGTGGCGGTGGAGGCGGTGGAGGTAGGTCGTCGCGGCTGCAGCAGTCTCCCGGCTAATATGGTGACGGGTGTTCGGCCAGAGTCGAGGCCGAATTCTGCGTCAGCTATATAGAGTCGTTTCCATTTTACCGGTCGCTGAAAGGTTATACACATATAATATAGGTAAATATGCTATACAACAGGGGCGACCAAACGGTAGATAAGGGACAATTACAAAGTCGATCATGTTAGATTTTTTTAGGGTCACGCGCCCTATGATGTTTCTTAATAATTAAAGTTATTCGATAATAATACAAATTTTCCATGGATGTCGATCCTCAAAGGTAAAGTATATTTTCAGCCTATTACAGGCTATATTTTCACATTATTACCTAGCCACCCCTGTTATACCATGTTTTGTGGACTTCGGAAGGTCTGGGAGATGGGAAAATTCTGCTCAACGCTGACGTAACGGGGGACGCCTGTGTGGTAGACGAAAATATTATTGCATATAACTGCGTAGCATAATATTATAAATGCATATCCGTTTAGTAGGCGCACGTCGCCATATACCGCTGACTGTAATTATTTAAATTATATTGTAACCTGGCGTCTATGTAAGTACGTCGCGATACATACGATATTTATAATATCGTATGGATGATACCTATTTCGTATAATCTATATGCACTATATGGTCAGGTCTGATTACATTTTTTCCTCTGTAATAGGCCTAAACTCCAGCCGTCGCTACTTTTGCCCGTGTCTGTGCGCAATATCATATTAATTATAATTGTACAAACAAGTTTCACATACGCGTGCAAGAAGTGCGGATAACGAAAAGTTAAAAAAAAAATCGTACGCACGGCCTGTAAATAGTAATTATACACCCGTTGTATACAATTTCTATACATCGATCGCAACGAATAACGTTGATTATTTTCAAATACTTAAGTGATTAACATTGTTAAAAAAATGTTTCGTTTGGGACGAAAGTTTGATTTAGTGACTGTTGGCCAAACCGAGAGACAATATTGTCAAGTTGTAATGTTGGAAAAAGGACCGAAAACGTTGTTCAAAAAAATCACAAATATACTCGAAAACTTTGCAGCGGTAACGTCGTGCAGTCTTAAAAATGCGTACTATATATAATATATATTATATATATTACTTTATATAACATAACGGAAGTACGTATGACAATAAACAGTAATACAACAAGAAAAAAGATGGTATCGTTAACGGTTATGATAAATTATATGTTATACTTACTGTAACAATATTAACACGCGTATAATATACGGAAAAATATCTTACGAAGTCACAACGTGTTGGTATATAATGTAACAGCATATGTTGCTCTAAATTGAAAATCCTAGTTCTGAACGTTTTCTCGTTGCGCGCAGTACATAATATATTATAATATATAGCTAGCGTATATTATACTATTATAATAATACGTGTGAACGTGTGTGTGTGTATCTTTCTCCGACGACACGGCCGGTGGTGGTTATTGTTTCGCAAATATATTATATTATTATTCGAAAGCACATCTCTCGTTCTGTAAAAAAAAATACTTTGATATTGCATCTACGTCATAATAATATTATCCTGTGTATAATATTATAGTTACGTCTAAATAATACACCGCATGTGTGCTGAAGAACCAAAATGTTATAATATTGCCTATATAGGTTATTGGTATCCAATACCCTGTTTATAATAATATCATAATATTGTTGCATTGTATAAGAATATAGTGCGTCATCGGAAAACAAAAGTGAAAAACAAGTCTGGGGAGTGGGGCCTCATCGTGAGATATTGTGTAAAACACTGAATTCCAGTAGTTCTAATAATAATTATTTTTATTGACAAAAATTATTCGAATTTCGCTTTGTTCAAACTCTACTAATTTACATGATAACTACAATACATACTGCTTGATCTATATTATAACCAAACTATATCTATGTGAATATCTTTAAATATAATCTAAAACTAAACATAATAATATATTGTGTGGAAAAAAAAATGTTAGAACGATTTTAAAATAAATAGTAGATATCGATTTACATAAATCAGGAATCCATTTTTTTTAAACGTAGAAATTATGTACCTATTTACGCCCCGCAGGATATGAATGTTGGAACATTCATTATAATATTATACTTATAAACTAAACGCGCGTATACAAGTTAACGGACTTTTCAGCGTATATATTGCTGTATAGGTACACATATACACTCTCTTCGTTAAAAGTAAATAATATGTTAATGCTATACGAACCATGAACATGAGTTAATGCAAACAAGATGATAAATTTATGGTTAAGTAATTTATTTTTTTTTTTTTTTGTTTTATGCTTTTATGTTAAATTTATATGGATCACATAAATATGTAACTCGCGTGTGTATAATATTGCGAATTGTAAAATAATATAATATCGATCGAAAAACATGTATAAAAGATTTCGAGTTTACATCATCATTGAATAGGTGTTCGTTGTGATGGATGTGTCAAATTTGAATTGTATGATAAATCAGAAAAGTTTCTGAGCGGAGATTGCGTGTAAAACTCTAGTCGTATGGATATTTTATAATTTATTTATATGACTTAGTAGGATAACAACATAGTATATAGGTTGAACTTATTTTTGCCAATACTATTGAATTTTTATTATATAATATTGAAAAAACAAATAATACCGATGCAGATACCTACAAAAGAATAGTATAAATAATTTAAATTAAATTATTAGTTTACAAATTTTGACATTTTACTGTAGGTACACAAATAAAATAATAGTATACATTATTATATATAAGTTCGTAATTGAAAAAAGTTTTAAATCCTCTAATTTTAACATTTTTTAAATTAAAAACAAATAAATGAAATCATAAAAGTAAAGGTAATAGCTAAAGCTCTGATTTTAAAGCATATTATGTCACAAAAAAAGCAAAAAAATTAACATGAACTAATTATAAAAATTAATAAAAAAATTTGAAATATTAATTTTAATTAAAAAAAAATGTTACTACCATGTATTTACCTAGATTTTCAATAGTGAAACTGACTCCGACATAATATATTTTGTATACATAGGAAACGAACTCTCACATCCACTGAACGTAATCGGTGCATACTTCATACAAGAGGTTTAAAATTACAACACTAAATCTTAAATTTTGAAAAAGTCGTCGATATCGATGTTATGACATGCTGATCGTGGGTATAGAGTATATACTAAAGATACTGCAAGCTATAGGTATGTAGATCGATTATCTATACGTTTAATACATTTAATAAAAAAAGCGATAACGAAAACAATAATAATCGAATATCCGCATTCTGGGTTTTTATATTTCTTATTAATTATTTTTTTTATTAAAATAGCATAATAAACATATAAAAAATTCCACAGCTGGAATAATTGAAAAAAGTAATAAAAAAGCAAAAAAGTATTTACATAAAAAATAAATTGGTTTATTTGGAATCAGAATGACGTAAAACGAATTTTTGTATAAAAATTAGATTTCTATCCCATATACCTACAGAAAAAGAAGCATATTATGCTTTAAAATTCAAACCTTAGTAATAACTATTATTGTTTGTTTATTTATCTAATTTTATTAAATAACGAGTATCAACTATATTGACTTATAACTTGACAAGAAAATAACGCTATGTAAAGTCGTATTCCGTCGTCCTCGCAAGACAAGTTAAAAGTCGTAGAAGACAATTTTTTGTGAATTCGTAATTTAACGATTACAGTAGGTAACCACAACAGTGCCATACATAAAAAAAAACACCACACGTTAACATTTAATGATCGTAAATGCATAAAAGTTTAAAATTCCAATAAACTCGCGTGTATATACTGACTGTATAATTTAATGTTTCGGAGTGGACGTCGTATATACGAGCCGATAACCAATAAATTCAGGACGTTTGGTTCGTTCGTTTACGTAAATGCATTTTTCGATGATATTGCTTATAATATACGTATTGCATAAATTATATTAAACACATAAAACGCAAGTTGTGTGTTACGATATTATCGGACGTGCGCTTTAACTGTATAGTTTGTATGATGCGATTTTATAAAGTACCTATATACATAAAATGAATAAAAAAAACTTCGACAATAATGTTATTAAAAGAACCGACTGAACAACGTGCGCGTATACCTTTAATAACAATAATAATAATAGTAATAATATGCGCTGCCTAAGTAGAGATTAATGTAGCGCGCTGCGACGTGGCAATATAATATGCGATGCTATACGGTCAGTATTCGGTCATAAACGTCCGATGGCGTAAACGTCCGTAAGGTGTTAATTTGTGAAATTTATGTACATGTAGTAAAACAGCTTTGGATTATGTCTGCGGATTCGCATACCTTCGGAGCCCGACTTTAAGGAGGATTGTCCGCGGTAAAATCCGGTAACATCGTGAATTTTCGCTTGGACGAGAGGTCAAAGGAAATTCACATTAATATATTATGTATTTACCTATTAAACACTCCATAAGTTCGTTTTTATTGCCCAAGTCCGCAGGGGGAGAAACCGTGGCCGCCGTCTGTAATGTCGCCATCATATAATAAGATGATATGTACAATAAAATTGTATGTCATATAATACGTGTTATTATGTTGCTCTTTTATTTTTTTGCGAAAATAAAATATTGGTGGTACAAACTAGTTTTCCTGGATTTTCGCAGTGAATTCCTATTCATAGTAAATTCCTCAACTATACCAGCTATCGAATTAGTTTCATAGTGGGTGGAAAATTAAAATTCCTCAGAATCTTGTCTCATTCTACAGTATATCTATATAGTGTTTATACTATAAGTCGAGCTTCCGTCTTTAAATGATTGTGGTATTTACTGTTTAGGTTCTATGCGCTCAAGTTTGAAATATAAATTATTACAACAAACGCAAGAGAATAAGATAGAGAAGTGATTGTACCTTTGAAGCGTTTGAAATTGATAGGGATAATAATAAGTTGCGTGTTAAGCCCACAGGGTGTAAGATTCGAATTCACATATTACGTACTTGCTACACATGAATATGATTTACTAATATATAATTTATAACATACAATCGAAATATTTCAGTATGCAATCAAAAAATAATGCACCATCTAAATTATATCGGTTTTCGCAGGAGAATGAGTTGCTAAGTTTTAAGGATTTTGTAGCTTAATATTTTATTTGTAATAAAAGTAAATTATTACTTATTATTTTCATTTTTATAATGATCAACGGATATAGTTATATAAAAAAAAAAAACTATTATCACAAACTCCTATTGATAAATATATAAGTAAACTACTTATACGATGGTATTTTAGAATTACTTATTGATCGTAATATACAAATAAGCTCACTAAAAGAAACAACTAAATTTGTGTGTATTAAAACAGACATACCTAATAATATTATAATCGCAAAATTGATCCACCACTAAAGATTAAATGCTTAGAAAATATTGGTGAGAGATTATTTTATGAATTCAGGTCCTATAAAAGTGCATAAAGTAATATGTATATTTGTCACTTAACTAGAAAAATAAACAAGAAGTTGACCGGAAAAAAAGATGTAGGTATTATCGGATAGAAGAATAATTTTTCTAGTGATTATGTTATACATTAGTTTATAAAAGATGAACAATAATATATAGCTATTTTACAAAGTAAATAATAAAAAAAATATATAAATGAATATTTATTTTAAAAAATCAAATTTTTTTCAATTTTTGAATCATAAAATATAATACATATATTTTTTTTAGTTTAGCTTACCATAACAGTTATGGTGTTTTATTAAAATATGCAAATTATAGTAAATCGGTTGCCTTGCACAACCTTATAAAGTAAGATAATTGTGGCAAGTCTAAAATCAATTATTATTACTCCGTACTCGTGTATATACCTATATATCTGATATACCTATAGGAAATAGTACGCCTGCTTAATATGTATAATAAACTAATCAAACGACGAAACAGAACGATTCCATTCCAACGACGAGATAAAATACATTATGTAATAATAATAATAATATTGGCTTACGTATTATATTATATATGGCCCATGGGCGTGCGCAGAGTTTAATAATATCGGGTGCAGCCTAAAATTAAACTGGACAAATACTTAACTGGTCGTAAATTGTTTTTTTTTCCTGTCGAGAACCTGCGGTACCTAAAAAATAGTACATAAATCGCAGAGAGTATACTCAATTACATATAGGCGCACACGATCTCGCGTATACCGCAACCAAAGACATGGTTTTTAACGCCTCTGTCCAGTATACTCTCCGTTTGTCAGAAATATATTGTAAATAGTTGCAATTTCGTGCATTGATATTACCATACGATATCAAATTGATTTAACTCTATTCGAACGCTATAAACGACTTCCAACCACCGCCGTTTTTCGCATTCGATATCGTATACATGCGCGATATAAACTGCGTCTCTTCTACGAAATTTGTCGATTTTCGATCACTATTATACACGAGGCGTGTTATTGTCTGCTGCCCTTTAGTGAACGACAGTTATATTATTATCGTATATGTATAATACAATATCCACTCGTGAACATATATATATATATATAATATAATATAATACGTATCGCCACGAAAGTTCTCGATGAAACGATAATAAACAGATGTAATATAATATATATATATAATACAGATGAACATCGTTTTCGAACGCATTCGATGCTGGGACAAACAATAAATTTAATTTCCAGATAAACGATGGCCCCTATATACTCGTATTATCATTGGGGCGAATGCTGCGAACTCGCGACCCGCCAACCGTTGGCACGCGCTTGCGTGGGATTTTTGCCGACGAAAACCAATTTACCAGCTGCAATAATAACGGACAACGGAAATAATATCATAACGTCATATTATACGGTTGGGAGTCATATACATAATATTATAATATTATTATGTCGAAACTGTGATGTATAATATAAGGTCGATACGGAAATTATTTACTGACTGTGTAGTATAATATGTAGTATGTACCTACAAGTGTATACAACGCACAGCGGTTAAAGTATATAATTTTACATTTTTGAGGTGGTCTAAACTCTAAATACATCATTTGAAATTATATTATATTATATCTCCGCATAATATGTATAAATATTTAAATTAAATTAAATGTGTAAAATTAAGTGTATTACATGATATACGCTTACGGCTTATATATTATCATTGATGACGGACGTCGACGAACGTTCGAACCACTAGCTAGACTGTGATAAAATTATCGAAATAAATCATTACCTATCCGATATAATATTCAATCGAAAATAAAACATACCATATTCTTACATAACCATAATTAATTTATATATAGAGATAGGTATATAGTATTGATAATTTAATGCAACTTTTCCGTCATCGCGGAAACCCGATTTGTTTGTCGTCGTTTTTTAAATTGTCCACCTGCAAGTTTGTACAAGCAACTCAACCGTCCAACAATCAGTTTTTGGTTTTATCGTGTTTTTTTTTTTGCTTATACCAACGATGTTTTATATATAAATATATAAATTAAATACGATATTATTGATGAGAAAAATATTAATTAATTTGGTATTTTAGTCTTGTATGCTTAAAATACCATAATATTATACGGAACGTAACACGGCGTCCTAATAATAATAATAATAATAATTAATAGTAAACTTAAAATATACCTATTATATTATATAGGTGTAGTATAGACACCGGATGGGAGAAAATCGCGGTGCAGACTCCGTAGTGGTCGGGTGCAACGATGACCCGTCCGCAACCGGCGACTCTTGGGCATCTCATATATATATATATGACACACCCATAGAATATTATGAGGTACCCACAGGTACTTAGGCGTATAATAATAATATTTATGCACATAATAATATCAACGTACCCGCCATAAATCATCGTAGTTACTCCAGGAACACGATATGTACGATATTATAACGTATTTAGTTATATACGCGCAGGCATTTCGTCGAACGCCGTAACGCGCTCGCGCTCGCGATGGAAACGTGTCAAATAATAATTGATTGTGGCTCATAAATCAACGCCATAATAATAATAATATATGCTAATTGCGTTGTTTGTTCAGAGCCGCGCGGTGCAGCGCCTAGTGTGCGGCGGCCGTCATTGGCCCCGAAAACCGCGTTTGAACTTTTGAACCACCATCACGGTCCCGTTTCGCGAAAAATATAAAAAACGAA
>VUJU01001279.1:0-20857 GCA_009835225.1 Aphis craccivora | reverse complement strand
ATTGTATACGAGTATAATATTATGCTCGATAGAGCCGAACGTATCTGCATACACGCACTGGATCGCCGTCATGTGTTGTCCGTGCGAGACGGCGAAACGACGAGAAGAGGTGTATAATACGACTGTTATAATATTATAATATTATATTCGTATCGCGGAACGCATTTTCAATGTTTTTGGGCGGCAGTGGACGACCGCTCTGCCAGAAGACGTTCTGACAGAGATGATGACATCGCATTGTGACGAATAAAATATGAAGCTTTCGGCCGGTGTATAGTCGTTATTTTAACTAATAGTATAATATAGTATAATGCAATTAGATCACGATCCATCCAAAATCTCAGCATACACGGTGGTGCTGTCTGCTCGTAGATCATCGGATAGGGTAAATAATGTGTCATACCTACCTTACGTCGATGCACTCGATTTGATACATTTGATCCCAAAATTATGCAGGTTCACTTGAATTTTGACCAGGATAAAAACAAAAAGTATAGCTTCCATTTGTAACGACGGTGGTAGAACATCAGAGATTTTTATCAAAATGTTATCACTTATCATATACCGCTTTTAATTTATAAGAAGTATTCTAACTCGACAAAACTTAATATCTAGTTTTTAATCGCGTATGAATTCACGACAGCAAGGAAACTGACACAAAGTTCGCCATATTTAGGAGAGATCAGAGTTAATAATGCATGAATTTAGAAAAATCTTCCAACGAGGGCATGGATGACATAAAAGTAACAAGAAGCATTTTTATCGTTAATGTTTTACATTAGTATTGAAAAATAAATTGCACGTACATGTTATATTAAATATATATAATAAATACAATATAAACGCATGGTATTCATATTTATTTTGAATGGCAATTTTGAAATATTTATAAAGGGATTGACTCCCACAACCACCCCGTTTATACGTGCCTGTACTTTATTTTTAACTTCAAATCCGTGTTCGAATCGAGTTTAATGAGGGTACCTTTACTAATTTGTGCGGGGACATTCCTGATAAACCTGTCACCCGGATGTCACTTCACACGGACCTGTCCAAACTAGTATATTATATAGGTAAAAATCATATTATGGGCAAAAACTATTTACTCAACAGGAGGTCGATATTTATTTTACTCGACTAGATAATTTATATTTTATTATAGGTGTATTATAGACGAGTATAATAACTTGTAAACGTTTAATTTTTTTTTTTCGACCAAAACTTAATCGGATTTAAATTACTCAGTAATTCTCTCGTCCATCTTTGATTATTATTATTGAAACGGGTGTATATAGCGTAACACAATTGCAGCAGTCGCTTTGAGCTGTTGTCAAAACCAATATTATATAAATTTCGTAAAAACTGCACGCGATCGTTTTAAATTAAATTCCTCCGATGTCTTTTCATTCGACGCACACACACTGAATAGAAATAAAAACACGAGCACACAATCCATAATATCGCCGGATAAACCAGCGCGTGTTCAATTTATTTGTTTCGTAGTAATTCTTTTATATTATATATTATCTCAGTGTGAGTGTGTGTGTATGTGTGTGCGTATATATAATATATATATATATATATATATTTATATAGCAGTATAGTAGTGTTTCGCGAGCGCTCGCCCGGGCTCGCCTCTCCTCGGACCGATTATTTTGGCCGCGAGAAGCTTAATCCGTCACAAGCGATTTAAAAAAAAGCATCCTCGCAGAAAGTTAATCGAAACCAACACCGGCCCCGCGCACAAAGAGTTTTCGAGCCCGCCCTCCGGCCTATATCGTTTCCGAAGACGCGTTTTATTCTATTCCGTCGTCATCGCGCGTCTCCGCCTCTCGCTCGCTACAACTACAGCTCACTAACGTATACGTTATTAAATTCAAATTGACAAGGGACGGTGAGCTGTGTGCGTGCGTGTTTTCTACCCTCTCGCAGAAAAGCCGTTATCATATTATTTTCGTCGAGTCTGAAATTTATGGCGATGACATTTATTTGAAAACGGCGAAAAGCTCGTCGGAGCAATTATTAATGATCCTCGCGCGTGTGCCGCCGCCGCCACCGCGTATACGTATATAGGACCGCTGCACGTACCTCTATAATATACAGTATACGTACATATTATATATCCCGCTCTCGCCTACACACCTGCAACACAGCCGACGATATTCGACTTCCCCTATTTTGTAATAATATATATATATATATATAATATATGTATAAAGGGCTCGTTTTACACCTCATATAAAATGTATACATTTACACGCACGGTGTACTACAGTTGGCCGAGCTTTTCGATTGCGCCCTTTTGGGGCCCCTGCCGTCGACGCCGTCGGCCGTCATCGTGAATTTTGAAAAAGTTTAACTACCGTGGCGTGTAGGTATACGAGTGTTATAATATAATATATCCGGTTCCAAAAAACGTTTCTTTAAATGCGTTATTAATAGCTTGTGAAAAAATTTAAGCGCCCATATAATATGCGTCATCGTCATCATTATTATTGCAGGGCGTTATGGAAAGGAGAAATAGTTTTGTATTTTAATATACTACAGTAATAAAATTTATATATTATTATTTTATATGGCGCGATGGATTAACATAATACTTATATTATTAATAGTTAAATAAATGTGTTTCACGAGTCCGAGTAAACATATAAATATATATACTTTTGGACATAACTTGTTTCAACTTGTTTAATGAGCGATACACGTTGCTGATACCCGTTTCCATTAAAACAATAATTATTTGTAAACCTATGCTGAGGATATAAATTTAAATTTATAGGGATAATAATATTATTATGAGCAAAAAGTACTTAAAATTATAAAATATAATGCTTATTTCATAAAACCGTCAAGTAAATAATTATGTACGCAGTGTAATTAATACAGCTACTTATTTAAAATTATGATAGTATAATACCATTTTGACTTCCTTTTTTTAAGCCATCAATTTGAAGACTTAAGTAGGTAGTCAGTGTATAATATATAATATATAATTGTAGTTGACAAATTAGTACACGAATAAAATAATATTTATAAATTATAAGAGTTCATTTTATGATTTTTTTTTTTCTAAAAGTCTAATCAATTTAAACAAATTACTAGTTTTCAATTAAATTTAATTCTATTTTTTTTTTTTTTTTTTTTTTGATATTTTACAAAGTATTTTTGTTTTATTTAATTTTAACCTGACCTAACCAAACCTTTAGTATAAATATACGCACCAATCCTGATTATGTCAATTATCCCACAAACCTAGGTGTTAGTTACATGCAATGGAATGCACTTTTTATACCTTTTTAAAATATAAAAATTTAAATAAGTAAGTAGGTGTTCTTGAATCACACATTCTTACAACCAAAATTCGTGAAATGACTGCTTATAAAAATTCCACGTTAATTTCGTCATGAAGAAAAAAGTAATGGGTTTTGCAGAAATGGAGTGCTCATTAGGTATAATGTACGATTTATTGTTAACTGCGTATAGTTTAATGAAGACTTAACCACAGTCTTATACACTATATTTAGAATATTATCTCAATCGGTCTTCATTTTGTTTTTTTACAGTGTCTTTGATCGGAATTTATTCAGTTTGAACCAACGTCGGCCGTGTGTAAGTTGATCGATCGGAACTCGCCCGTTTAGGGGTTTCGGTGACCACGACACAGATTACGAACGGACCTCGAGGTGCTTTCTTCTAATAACCACTGCCCGCAGGAAGAACTGCAGCTGCAATGAAAGCATAGTCGTCCACTCGTATAACAATATTATGTACTGTGCTATATTAATATATGATGTGATGTTTTTCTAATTAAAATAACACAGCCGTCGCCGTAGAGGTACACAATGAACCACGGGTTCTTCGTCTCGTGTCAAATGTGTTGGCGCGTCAATGATGTTAATCGATGGCTGACTGGATAACGTTAATCACATTTTGTTCGCAATGGCGATCAAAGGTCAACGTCACAAATGAAAAAAAATAATAATTTAGATAAGATCGTCGGGGATAAAAACCCCCAGTCGCTTATCATTATCAGCTTAGTACCTATTTTCTTATTAATTATTATTTACTTTATATTATTATGTATTAGGTATATCAGTGCAAGATGAAAATATTATTACGTCGTCTTTATAACTGTATTTATAGTTACAATGCATTTTTCAGATGTTTTAGATTGTTCGCGGCATATTAAAAATGATATAGTTAGGTAATAAGTTATAACTAATAACTCACTACAATAATAATATTATGTTAAGTTCTAAATAAAATGGCAACAGTTATTTCGTTTTTTCATTATTTAATGAAGATAAAATATTTCAGCATTTGAATACAATTTATAATGTTTTTAACAACAACACTATACAATCTATAAACTATGTATGCCTGTTGATTTGTTTCAATTTTCAATATTTATTAACGAATTATAAATTATTATTTTTGTTATCGCTTTGAAATGTTTAACATTAAATCAATACTCCAAAAACCCTATACATGTATTCATCATCATATTATCACATTCCCTTGAAATATTTAGTAAAAGACTAATTCATAATTATTGTTTCCAATTTTGAAATTCCTGACACCAAAATGGCCTTGATAAATATTTGTTAACAATTTAAGCTATAGGTATTATTTAATGAAATCTGCAACAATCCAATTGTGTCTGATAGAATTATTCCAGGGCTAAAAAAAAATCCATATATCTACCTACCTATGCGACTATGCATTATGAAATATTATTTTAATTAATATAAGAACAATAGCAAATAACGTTTATAATACAAGACCTTAACGTTTTAGTAAATATTTTCTCAACATCTTTTTTCATTAAATATCTAAATTATGTTTTCAAATCTATTGACATTTTATTTTTTTTAACTCAGATCTAGAACTAGTTTAATTAAACCTTTTAACATTTTCTTATACAAATAATAAGTTTTATTTTAATATGATATAACATAATAATATCATAAATTAAATTTATTATACCCTATTTTTTTTTTTGTCTTTGTTTGTAGTTAAAAGTATTTTATTTGATGCACATTTGTAGTTTACTGCTCTTTTGTATAGTAACAAAAATATAATTCAATAAAACATAACATTATATTGTTTCATATTTTGCGTCCACTTAATAATTTTGTAAGATTTATACAGCATATTTTAATAAGTACTTATAGTAGATTTTATTAAGGAAACATTATCAGTATACTTTTTCAATAGTTTCCCAATAATATTAAAAGCTTTAGTTAATGAAAACAATGTTTTAACAATGGACTTATACATTATTAAATGGTTCTTCGAGAAGACCATTCAGTTCTGTTGTTAAGACATTTAAAAAAAATAGTTTTACTTTCCAAAAATTCGATTTAGGAAATATTGTATTTTTTTTTTTTATATACAATAGCTAAATTGAATTATTATCTAAAGTGGAAAAATTTTGTTCAATAATTATTATTAAACATTCTTATTCATAGTTCATGAATTAATTTGTTAACGAGCCCATATTAAAGTGATATAATTTTTGTACGTAAGCAAAACATTATTGTTCCCCTCATATCACTCGTTAATTTTATACTTTTTTGTATAGTTATTACATCAGGCGGAAAGTATATTTCAAATAAATTTTCATATATTTTCCCCTAATGTTATTTTACTTTCGTCTAATTTTTTTAAGCTAACGCGTTCAGAAATTAAATTGATAAGCACACTGCACGCGTAATACGTTTTATTGGCGACACCGCATTATTGTACGCAATTTATTAAAATGGAAAATTATATAATAAATACAAGTATTATAGCTTCATCCGCACAACTACGACCGTAGACTGTCTGATAATAATTTTATGACGTAATGTAGGCTTTATATATAATATTAATCGTTCAAATTATTGTACAGTTAGTTAAATAGTTGCACGTTATGCCTTGTGACTATTTTACTTACTTTAAACTTAAACTATTTTAAAGGATGAGCCCATTATTACGTTGTAAATCTCGATTATGGTTAAGTAAGTTCCGGTTGTACATTAATATATACACACAGTATATACTGTATAAAAATATAATATACATATATTATGGCCTTTAATTGGCATTATTAAAGTTTAATATGGCGTATCGCATATCCTATTCTAATGTACACATCTTCGCGAACATCACTTTATGTTGAGCCTATATAATATTATAATACTTTTAATTCGAATTTACCCGTAGACAATAATCGTGTTACTAAAAATCGCGTCATAATGTTTAAAAGTAATTTCGTTACACCCACGCTGCGAGAGAAAAAAAAATTAATTCGAATTTAATCAACGTTTGTAACAGCAGATTATTTCGGTTAACCGTCAGTAAACAATCACTGGTTAATTGAAAACTATTATAAATGAAAATTGAGTACTGGGCAGTATACTTGTATATTATAATTTATAATACTTTTTTATAAAGGCGAACCTACTCAATATATTATTTTAATGGAACACAAACTATGTGTATAATGTATTTATTTATATATACTTACGTACACCATGCGTTGTGTGTTAACGACTTGTTATGAAGACTTATTTATATTTTCAAAACAAATAAGTACATCAATAACCGGTAGTAAAATATAAATTCTACTTAAATGTATAACGACATTTTATTTATAATTTAAAAAAAGTTTGCAATTCAATCACGTAATTAGTATAATACAGTTTTACCTCGCAAATAGATAATCTACACTTAAATTCATATATTATATATCGAAAATCATACATAATTTTATAATATGGTAAGAAGTTTAAAAAAAATATTTTAATGTAATCGGTGTATGAGTAATAGTTTCATATATTATGTATAAGCCTCATCCAATTATAGTTTGATATATTGGATGACATCATATACGTGAGAGCATCCGTCGTTTAAGTAAATGGAGGATGGATTAGAGTGAAAAAATAATTTCTATATTAAAACTGCTTATAGTAACATTTATCATAATTAATAAATAATATAAATACCGTGGTAGTAAGTATATAATAGGTATATATTTAATTTAATCATTTCAAATCAGTGACTGAATTATTTAGTCGTCTAGCCTCGTGCTGGTTAATCTTACGTAAAAACAACTTCTTTATAATCTCATTTAATTTTTATGATAAAAAATTAAATCCTAACGCTGTTGTGTAACAATCGACAAGAAATTCTGCATGAACGTCATCTTGTACTTATTACTAAAAATTAACCCCGAGTGCATTCTGGAAGTTAAGTTAAAGTTTTTCCGCTGTATTAACTCAAACCCTGCAAATGGCTGAGTCCGTTTAATTAAATCTACGAATAATACATTAATACCACTATTATACAAAATCACGTTGAATAATAATAATTAGTAACTAGTATAATAATATTATAACAATAACCTACTTTATAAGCAATAATTCAATATACACACACAAGCGCATTGTTTGCGAACTCATTTTCTGTATACCAAGCATCAATTTATTATATTCGAATGAACCAAAAAAACATAACCACGTAGGTTTGAACGTTTTTATTTTTAATAAAACAACAGCAACAACAAAAACACTTTTTTTTTATCCCAACGCTCTCTCGGCTATACAACTAATGAATAAGATTTTTATTTTTAATTAATTATTATTATTATTATTATACATATATATATATAAAACATAGGTAGTATAGAATCTAAAATGAATGCACGCTCTTCTATACCACGCCATTCAAAGAGTTAGGTAGGTAGAATGTATCTTATGTTATTATATACAATACATATATATATATATATATATATTATAATGTATTATATTTAATGTATAAATTCACTTTACTTGTCCTACATTAGTTTACACAAATAATACATTTATATCCGTTTTATAACTAGTATGCCAACTTGGAAAATAAATTACAAAAAAACATGAAATACAAAATTAAAAACTAAGTGTATATTACAATAACGTTAATATTATGTTATATCTATGTTTAATATTTGCTTTCACTATATTATATATTTATTATTTATACAGTTTACTGTGATGATACTTATGATTTTTATAATAAGCAAAATATTTTAATAAAATATCTGGAAAATTTTATAATCATTTAAAAATAGTATATTTTTATTTTTTTTTTATTTTAAAAATTAAAATAATAAAATATAATTAGCTTAATATTTACAATAACATTATTATTTATGATAATTTCAACCTATGCATTAATAGTTATTTGGATAGCTCAAGGAAACATCTGATAATCAAAAATTTTGTTGGAAACTATATTTTAGTCTATGTACTTTATTATTTTCATTTATATGAGCTGTTTTTTATACAGTTAGAGATACATAACCAATTACCTATATTATAACAAAAATAACATTTTTATGTAAATACATTACTATTACAGTAAGTACTGTAGAGTTTATATATTTATTACATCATAGGTCATATTATTTATTTTCAATATAGGTACTATATAAGTATATATTATATATGGGTACTATATAATATACCTTTAGTTTTAAAAATTATTAAATTTCGGGTAAAGTGCTTAAAGGAAGAGTTTTCGTTTCCGATAAACATTTATACCTAATCCAAGACACGTATCAATTTATGGCCTTACAGTGAATGTGGTTTTCGTAATATTCTATATACGTATACTTACGTGAGGTATGAAATATTCGGGTTTTTCGTTGAAGGTGTGTACACGGCATAAGGGTTAGAGAGAAACTCGTATTTATAACGACATTTTGCTTTCTTCCTTATCACGTCCAGTACTATTTTGCATACACGCATGCAACGCTGACCAACGGAGCGCGCTTTCCGTCGTGGGTGTGCATATAAATATATATTATTATATGTATAGGTACAATATTGTCAAGTATATCAAACACATGGAGCAGGAAAAGAGAGAAAAAACGCTCTCACACAAACGAACGACACGCAATGACAAAATTAAATAAATAACCACACCGAACACATGAATAAATATAAAGAAAAATAATTTGCATTTGTTGATTTAAATTACAATATTGTAATGAAATTCGTTTTCACGTCCATGGTCTTTGATTAATTAAAACAATGCCTCGGCACGCCACACACACACACACACACACACGCCCTCACATACCACATCATATATACGTATTATACATGGAGGGAGAAAGCAAACGACAGTGCAAGAGTTCATATGTGTGAGTGTGTCAGAGAGGGAAAGGCAGGTAGGGGCTGAGAGAGAGAGAAAATTTGATAGAACGCGTGGGCGGAGGTAAATATGAAATCCTATTTAGTCAATAACTCCGGTGGCGGTAGGACATTTGGTTCGGTCGGTTTGGAATACCATTTTGGTAATTTGAACTTTATTGTTATATTATACTAGACTATACTACATACAACATCTAAAGACAACACATCTAGTAATTTAGTATTGTCATCCATTTAATCCGTTTAATGCATCACGGAAGTCATATCGAATATCAGCATCATTGTTCCAATGATATTCGATGATTCATGTACATAAAATATCGAGCAAAATTAGTTGATTTATTGCAAGCGTGCGATGTATTAGCTAAAAGTAATTTTTCCTACGTTCAACAATGATGAAAAATATTATTTAAATTACCAAAATGCTAACAATTTAATTTCGAATTGAATGTCTCTCGCCTATATCTCCCCCCTCGCCCTCCTGTTTTTCGTTTCAACAAGAACCTTATCGGCGTCTTCGGAGACTTTTTGTGTGTTAATAATTTCGGGATGCACTTCACGTTCGGAGAGGATTTAAAATATATATATATATATATATATATATAGTATATACATTATACAATAATAATTAAATCGTCGTGAAGGGGACATTTTTTTTAACATCTTCGTCACAGACGCCTCTCCGTGAGAGCCTAAATGTTTCCAAACAATATTTTTTCCCTTTCAACAGCCAGTGCGATTATTAATAAGACCCGTCATCGCCACTGTCGTCATCTGTGCCACCGACGTCAACCAAGCCATCCTATCCGCGCGCGCGTCGCATCTGGCCAGACTTATGAAATTAATATTTTCTTCCGGCAAACGAAAATCAAAAAATATACACGAACGAACGAATGAACCATACTCTCTCTGGCGAAATTCGTTTACTCGGATAATTATTTATAAGTTTTTGTTCGTGTCTCGTTCCACTTAATTTTTTTTAAATATCTTCGACTGACGGAAACCCTCTATTGCTGCCGGCTAAGCGCACTGCTTTTTTTTTGTGACAAATTGTTTCCGCGTGAAAATACGAACGGCCAAGGACGGCGTCGCCTTTTGGGATTAATATTTTACTCAAAGCCAATAAAAACGTCAGTTTTTAGTTGTCTCTTTTTAACGATCAAAAAAAAAGAAAAATGAAAAGATTTTGAGTTTCCAATAAAGAAACATTTACTGTGGAATTTTCCGATCTTCCACCATCATTCGTCGTACGCTATATATTTACTGCCGGAGCATATTAAATTAAAACTACTGAATCTACAAAAAGTTCCATATTTTTCTATTACTCATGCATATTATACGTAATGTCCATCAATATAATAGAAGAACTTCTATATAATAACGAAATTATTATTATATTTCTTCTTATATGTGCATTGTGCATATTATAATATAACATAGACTTGTAGACAACAAAAATTAACTGAGGATTACGTATTTTGAAATTATTAATATATATTGTATAAAAAATTATTACCCGCTCAACAGTGGGAAACGTTAACGCTTTACTTAAATAGAAATAAAGAACCAACATTTGTATGTGTATTACTCAGAGCTTGGTAATAAACTAATAATACGACTATACGTCATGTAGTACTAGTAGAAAATTTGAAGAGTAATAGTTGGGGTAGTTTTTATTGGTATGGTTTCTTTGCTTGAATTTAAAAATGAGAACAGGTATAGAAATAATTTGACTAAAAATAATATAATAATTATATATATTATGTATATTGCTGTACCTATATATTATATTTACAATGGAATAAGTAATATTTCTTTAGATAAAAAACCATAATTCCTATGTATTAAATAGCATCTTGATCATAAAACTTATCCGATGACTTATTGATCTAGCCCTTGTGGATATGATATTGTAAGAAAAATTAGCCTTATGTGCGATGAATTGGAAACGACAACTACAACTACCTACTGGATATTTTCAAGTACATAATATTCTATAATATTATGTTTTAGAACTCCAAATGAACTAATTATATAATATAGTATGTTAGTTTTTTTTTTCAAGATTAGTTTACCCATGATCAATTTATTACGATAATAATTTATTTATGGAATTTGTTGGATTTAGTAATCAACACCTAAAATTATACTACTATCATGGTTCTACCGACTACCAATAATTAAGTAAAATTATCATACAACCTTTCGTTTGGATTAAAAAGTAAATTGCACAAATCCGATAGTGATGTTCGTTAATTTATATGGTTTACATATTATATGTACTTAAATAATATCTAGGTATACCTACTTACATAATATTAATATAAGTTTTGGCTGTTTTGCATTTGTTTATGGCAATATTGGTTCCCAAGAAACGTACAATTACAATAATCGAAATTTCAATCATAACGCAATAATATTAAATTAAGCAAAAATATAATCATAAGATTCAATTTATATTCAAGTTTACAACTCGTATACTAAAATTATTCCTTTGATTTTAATGTGATATTCGTGTGAAATACATTGATTGGAATGGTTGTTTTTTGTACATAATTTTTATACCATGAAATATCGGTTTCACGATCATCTCAAATATTATCATTGCAATATATAAACACAATTATTTGTTCAATCAGTAGTAGGAATTATATTATTATGTTACTTAAATTTCTTTCTAAACTAGTTCGTTTGACTTTTAAATTATCTTATTTAATAACACAAATAATAATAATAATTACCCGCTACAACCGAATTGCAGTAGGGCTTAAACTTTCGACTCGACATATTTTCGTTTGGTATTCTAGTAATAATTATGATGTTAATATTTTGTTGATATTTTTTATTCACAATAGCTATAGCTTCTCTACAACTATATACGCATGCAGCAGATGTACACACAGTGAGAACTATTGTAGCGTACATCGCCACATCGGATTGTACTTTTTTTTTACCTCACATTCTATTGTCCCTTAACAGTCGTAGACGCCAAACCGGAAATGTTGTATAATATGCATAAAACAAATTCAATTTTGTTTAAACTGAACAAAAACAAAAACAATAGCGGTAGAAAAAACAATCTTTAACGAACTATCAACGATCGCCCCGATTCCTAGGAATTAGGATTCATATCAAAAATTATGTCGTCCGCACTATATTATAATATGCCAACATCGTCGTTTGTTGCAAGATTTTTGACAAAATAATATTATTATCATAACGATGTTTTGCGTATTATATATATTATTTTAATTATCATATATTAAATATATAAATATACCTATTTATATTGTTTTATTATCCTCTTCTAAGCAAAAAACCTACAACTCAATAGTATACTGTAATATTATTTTAATAAACATTTTAATATTTCGTATTTATCAGAGCCATTGTTTCGGAAAACGACAATAACGATAAATCATAATTATTATTTCTACTGTATAATATTATTTAATATCTGTTAACGCACCGCGTGGTTTCGAATTTCCATATTATACTCATATTAAAATTCTCGGAATCGTGCTCGTCCCGCGGATATTAAAATACGAAACAGTATTATGTTTTTGACGAATAATCTAAATCGTATTGTTATTGTGTATAATATTTTATTTACTATACGTTTATATTACAATTTCAATACTGCCCACAATATGCGCACGTCAACAGGCAATGAACTGCAACGCGAGTATGCTTTTTTTCCTATCATTTGTATCATCGGTTGAAAATCAACATTTATTGCATATGCTTAACGCTGAATTATTATTATTATTATTGCATAAGTACAGAATCAAAGCACTAAGGCGGATTGGTGACGTTCTGTGGATCTGAAAATACCCAAAGTACATTCAACAAATCACAATTATTCGCTATTAAATGATATCATTTTGATGGTTTTCGATAAGCTGAAAATATTATGTAATAGTGAATTTCCATAAACAGGTGGGCCCTTGGTCCTTACGATTTAACTTAACAACCTATAAAAAAATAATAAGATATTACTCAAGAGTAGAACTGAATTAGGAATAAAAATGCATAATCAAATCTCCAGTAATAAAAAAAAAGTAAAATGTATTAATTAATGTTTTTCTTATTAATTTTAAATGTTAAAATTAGCAATTAGCTATTAATGTTATTTTTGCAGTGATTGATAAATATTAACATTAATTATAATATTATAAATTTATAAACAATTATAAAAAAAAAATGTTCGTCATATTTTTTTTTTATTAAAATTTAATTGTCTTAATCAAGGGTTTTTTAATGTAATCTATACTCGCCGATTTAAAGCAATTGAAAAAAACCCTTGAAAATTGTGTATTTTTGGTTGTGGAAATGAATACAATCGAAATCATATCTATTTTATTAAATATTTCAAACTTATATGCTTTTATTTCTAATCTATAAAAACGAATGAATGTAGGTAAGCACTAAAATTATATTACAATGTATACATATACCTACACTAGTGTATAGCGTCACTGTAATTATAGCATGTATTCGATTAAACTAACTTAATAGGTTTTAATATGCAAATTACTTGTAATATGTATTGATTATGTTTTGAATGATTAATTGTCTTATATTTAACTCGGCTTTTACATAAGATGGGGTTTACTATATAATAAATACTATCATGTAATATAGTGTATACTTAGAGAATCAAAACAAAAAAACTCGATTACATTTTTTTTTTATATAATAATTTTTGATATAAGAAAAAACAAATTTTAATTTATTGACTTGCAGCGGAGGTCAAATTTATTGTTGAATGTATATTTTTTATTTAAAGTTAAAAATAATATAATACTCTTCAATAATTCAACTCGAAAACACATGATAATATTTTAATGAAATGCAAATAACCGCAGTATAGATAATCATTCGTATCGATCAAATTCGAATAGAGTACTCATTTAGATTTGCATTTTAATTGTTTAACTCTTATTATAATCTAGACAATGAGATCTGCAATTCAATAAATTATTTATTATATACATATTTTAAATTCAAATTGTGTGCTAACTGCTAATAAACGGATTCATGAAATAAAAAAAAAAAAATAATTCTGAACGAAATCATTAGTGAAATGCATAATAGGCGACATGAATACACAATATATCCTAAAATAAATCCATCGATTTATACTTCCCGATTATAAATTTAATTATACGTACAATGTTGATAATTAAGAGGTGAACCATTAATACCTACGTATGAGATCGCCAATATTTCAAAAATATATTATTACAATAAAAAAAAAAAAAATTGAAATAATTTAGGTATAGGTACATAATATAAGTTCATATTTTATTCTACGCACAAATTATTACATATATAATAAGTACATCATTATATTATATTATTTGTTAAAAATGTAGCTGGTTTTAAGACCATCGAATTTATATACCTACATCGCGTGTCACGAAACCGGAAAGATAATATTTATTTAATGTGTTTTTATCGATCAATATGAATTGTGTACGATTTTTTTAATTATATACCTAAACCACTAAATTGTTTTTTACTTATTTGTGAAATTTTAAATTCCCATGCACAAAAAAATAAAAATAAAAAATAAAGAAACAATATAATATAGTAATATATTATATTCACATGATTGCTGCGTATAGTTAGGACTGATTTGCGAAAACAACATTTCGATTGTGATAAAAATATTCCCAGACCACTTTATAACATATTATATTAGTATTATGTGTACCTACATGTACACTATATAATACACCTATCTGGTTCTTTGTATTATAGGTATACGAGTATACATGTAGGATACTACGTAACAACACGAGGACTAGTTCCTTAATGACCGAAATACATTTTGCAAACTTTGTTTAAACTTGATTCGTTTTACTCGGACGTATAACTGCATACAATACTTCATATTCGTATACCATGGGAACTGCGCGAATTTAGTTCTCTTATATTTTCCACCTATTGTTACAGCATCATCGTACAGCAGTTGTCGAATGTTTTGAATTTCAACTTCGGCCCGTCTAACACATTATTGTTATTATTGTTATGTTTACGATTATTATTAATGTTATTATTATTATTATTATTATAGATTTATTCCGTAACACGCGACAGAAAATTTTAAACCGTTCCACGGAATTATGTCACACGCATCACGTGCGTTTCGTGCATATTTTAAGGCGAATAATCCACCTATCCCCTTGATAATAGTGAAAGAAACAAGAATTGTAATTAAATATAATATGATACAAATTGTTTAATATAATATATATACTATACGCACACATATCCACGCAATTTGAATATTTAAAACTACCTATTTGTTCGTTTTAATAATTCAAAAGAGACATGTCCTGCTAAGCAATATAGTATAATATACGTATAGTAAATTACAATTTGAGCTCGAAATACTGTCATATATCTATACCTATATATTATTATAATAAACGTGCATAATAGTTGCAGCTGGTGAGTATATACTATTCTATGATATATAAAACGCACTGATCGTGCGACTTAAACAATATTTATTGAAAGAAAATAATATGATGTTTGTATTCACCGAGTCTATAATAATAATTGTAACGACATAATAACATATAAAGCTCTCATAGTGCGCCTGAATAATAAATCGGAAATAAACATTCCGCGACTGTAATATATTATACTTACCTCCTGGTGTACACACCTACACACTTTAGTCGCATTCGAATTTATTATTCTGTTTTATTAGTACCGTGGCGCGTCTAATGTTATTTTTCTTTATAAATACCAACATATAGGTATAAGTAAATACGAATAGGTATAATAATATAAAACTTTAACGCCACGCACGGCCCTTTACCGATCGCACAAAGGAATCCTTTCCGAAAATATTATGCAGACGTGGCCGGTAAATGCTTTAGTATAATAATATGACGTACACAAGAATAATATAATATCGTTACATAGTTATTATAGGCATGTGTTATACTGACTATTATTAAATATATTATATACGAGTGGAGTTAACTCGCCATGGTGAGTTTTACGCTGAACATTTCCAAACAAGTTTTAACGAGCATACGTATTGCGTCAACAGTGCATCGTACGTTTATATACAACATTTATATATATATTGTGCATATCATATTATATATACATGTGTTTTGCCGAATATTTTGTGACCGGTGTGGCCAATCCACAGTGGCGACTGGCGACGCGGTGGTTGAATTAACTATATTAAATCTCACGTTTTCGTAAAATTATATATATTTTTTTTTTTTTGTAAATAAACATCATTCTACCTAACCGAGAAGTTCATAATATTTAGGATCATAACTTTTGGAAACCAGTTGTCGCTCGCATGTGTACGATAAAATACCAGCGCGAGACCGACAAAGCCGTTTTACAAAGTCACATTGGAAATCACACATATTTCAATAAAGTAGAAAAGAATAATATACGAAATATCGCCGCTGCAATAAGTCAAGACTATCGGGAGTTATAAAACGATTGGGCGTCGAAATTAGTATATACATACATACATACATACACATATATATATATTTAAATTTTACAGAAATATGTATTAAAATTTACAAAATATAGGCATAGTAGTAATGTTAAAAAAACAGTTTAGACGAGACCACTTTTCAAATTTTAATAAATTCACACAACACGAGAGCTCAATAATCATCAAAATTCAAAAGTTGTGATTTGCCATTTGCGAAATATGCCTCAAAGGTTACACTCAGACATAATGAAAAAAATCGGATTATCTAAAATGTCCAGGTACTCCAGACTTTTATTATTTGACTGAATAATTGAATAATTATTATAATTCACTAGATTTAGATTCACAATTAGTCGATATACATTTATTTACAAGTTCTTTCAATATTATTAGGCAAACAAAAATATAAATTTGAAAATCCAGAAATCATACTCGGATTATACATTTATTGGCATCCTGAAAAATTAAGATTAGGAAAATCCCAGAAAAAACCCCAACACTCTTGAACGATCCTCAATACACCTTGTACTGTAGTACAAGTTTAATAATTATAATATTTATTCTGTCATAATTTTGTCGCATTCTAATACTGAGATAAGCGATTAGATTAGCGATTGGATAATATTATGTCATACAACCTCGTAGTTTACGTCTGCGATACCAATACCTCTTTGAAGGCCTGGCTTATTATTGAAACGCCGATCGAATATCGTGACGATATCGCATTCGATGTGAGAACATTCTTCTCACACAGTGCACTCGGTGAATAACATTATCCGTTTCGTCTGTGTATAGTACGTTTCAATGTCACCGGCGGTGGGTCTCAATCCGATTACACATCGCATGGTATTAAAATGATCAGCGTGGAATTAATCTTTTTTTGTGCACTCGGCGTGGCTGTGGCGGCAAACGACTGAAAAGACAATCGTAAACTCTTGTTTTCAAAAAAAAAAAAATAATAATAATAATAATAAATAAATAAAAAGTAGTTCTTCGTCGAAAGCGAAATACTCAGTGGAAATGCCAAGACCTATCGCTTTCGGTGCGGATTACAACTCTTCGCATGTCCTGCACATAATACTCATAATAGTCACCAGAAAAAATATTTAAACCGGTGTGGTGGCGGTTCCGAATCGCAGTATCCAAACGGTTTATAATAAATATTAATATTAACTCATGATCCGTTTGGAAATGCGATTGCACAATAATTATAAATTTATAAATAGTAAATATCGTGTGTGCGTGTGTTGGTCTTATATAGGTAACGTCACGTCGTGCGTTCTATAGTAACAATCGTATGCACCATTATTGGACGTTTTCTCGTCGACAAGCTTTCGTTATAATAATATTATATAATATGCACCTATTATAGCTATTATTTATCACATACTATGGTTTAACCTACAGGTGTTCAATACAATTTTAGGTATTATTATTTATTGATAATCATCGATGTGACATTGACCACTGTTTTTTTTTTTTTTTAAGCGCCGAGACGTAGCGAAGGTAATATAATATTGTTGTCATTGATTGTCGTAACTCGTAATAATATTTTTGTTCTGCTTATTGTTCGTAACATAATAATAATAATTATTTTTATTTATTGCCGTTCTATAGTGTCTGGTCAAAATGTCCTCGAAATAATATAACGTTAAATATGAAATACATCACACAATTTATTGAACAATAAAATGAATTATAATTATTATCTTTGCGTTGTAGTGCTTACCTATACCAGGGACGATTGATTACATCGGTATTTATCGACTGTATCACAGCGTACAAACAAAACAACTTATATCTAACAATAAGAAAATACCAAAATTAAAAATTATGTTATTATTCTTGAACATGACTTTATGGAAATTATCCAAGATTTAAGTATGAGGTTTAAAAGTATACTTTAGAATTGCAAATTATACGAATATCATATTTTATAGAAATTCCCTGAAGAGCTTATGTACTCTGTTCTATATAATACACATTTAAAGTAAACATTAGTAGGTAATAATAATAAAGATATATTATGTTATGATGATATTCATTTATCATTGTTCAAAATGTTCCGGAGAATCTTAAGCTCTAGGGATTTCTATACAAACAACATTGTTATCTCCTTTGTACATACGTATTTTGATTTGAATTAAAAATTGAAGTAGAACTATATAAGGTATAACGGTTTTAAGTTATAATTATTATTTGTTAGTAATCGTGAAAATCTGCAATAATAAAAATTGTATATTGTATCTGCATAATATTATTATTTATTATGACGTTTTTAATCACAATACTTTGATAGTTATATTGTATAAAGTTATTAAATTGGTAGTTCAAAATGGTATATTTAGATTTTGATCATCGAACAATGTTGTACGTTGTTTATTCACATCACACTAGATTATATACTTTTACCTACAGATGTACGATGGTATATATAGATATATGTTATACGTAGGTATATGTGTAAACAGTTTAAATTAAAATTGAATTTTAAATTGTCAAACCACAAAATCAATCAACACGTTAATTCGAATCCAAAGAGGGTCTCGAGAAAGTATTTCATTATGGACGTTTACCAATTATAATATTTAATGATATTCGATTTGTCAAAAGAAAGACATTGATTGCTGTGACAATAGTTTATAAGCTTAAGGTTTCTTATTAGGCTACTTAATAAATGTGCTGTCCCACTACTGCATCGTTGGACAACATTATTTATAATATGTAAATTTAGTATAATCTGTCTATTGATTTTTTTTTCACACATAATTAAATTGTTTCCGATTTCCAAGAAACCTAAATGACAACTCACATTATGTATAAATAATTTTATTTCGTGGTTAATTTATTTCACATTTGTATATAAAACAAAGTGAAGTGTTAACAGAAAATCTCAATAAATATTTATCGATTCCTATTCAAATTATTGTTTTGTTTACAGATTTTGCATGTATAGTTGATAGATGAAAATATTTATAAAATACGTCATATTGTGATGTTATGAATTAATATATTTTTATAACCCGAGTTTGTGGCCCTAATACAGTTCTTGAATAATACTGTGTTTGTATTATGTATACTTACATCGATTTGCTATACCGAAAAACAAAGCGTAGTGGCGAGTTTATAGTTTATCTTAATGTATATCAATGTTCAAGTACAATTAAAAAACAAAAAGAAAAGACAAAAAAAGTAAACCATCTTTATTTTTCTTCCAGATGAATCTAAGACCTGATCTGAGATCATCATATATACACACAGATAAAATTATTGTATAACTATATATTATAAGAATAAAAAAAAAAAAAACGACCGTCCAGAAACCAACATCTCGTTAGTGAAATTTAATAATCTCGAGGACCATCTTTACAACACACGACGAGTAATAAAAACCAAAAACAAATGATGGTAAGAAAAAAAAAACGGACGGCCTAGTCGGAAACCACTATTGTACCAGATGTATCACGACGATAATAATATTTAGAGGTTGTAAAAATATTAAATAATGTAAACTCGGCCATTTGGATTTCACGCGAATATTAAACTAAATAGGAAGCTGTGTGCGATCACGTAGGTCGGTACGATACGTCTTGTAAGGTCACACCTCCATACCGAGTGCCGGATAAGGCCACCGTGAAAGATTTTTCGGGGTAGACCTAAATATCATAACATTCATAACGTTTGTAAAATACCATTACAAAAGTGTTAAACTGTAGTGGCCCTCAGATTCAATGTGACACAGTTTTCGATTGCAATAGAATATGACAATACTAACTGTGGGCATATATTATATATATATATATATATAATATAACCAACCGTATTCGAAGGTAGTTATAATTGTCTAGGAGCTTACTCTGTCGTCACCGTTCTTATGACTACCTAGTCAGTTTGTAGTTTTTATTTGTATACATAGAAGTAATGTTTGATATATAAGTGTAAGATAAACTATGAAGAATACTCATAGCGGTTTGCGCAAAAATATTACAAAATAATAGATCGATTAAAATGTGACGTGATATCATTATGAAAAGTGAAAACGTATAGGTACCTATAAATTGTACCTAACCGTTGCTTTCGGCCACACAATAGCGGTACATCGGGTTGTGCGAAATGATTGAAATATAAAAAGCAATCCAATAAGGAGACGAGCGGATCTTGGATATTTTTATAGGGGGGGGGG
>VUJU01001278.1:38250-62200 GCA_009835225.1 Aphis craccivora | reverse complement strand
GTGAAAATAGATAATAATATTATTCTATTCTGTGATATTATTATTTATTTTATTTTATCAACAGACAACAGCTGTAGCCTATAGCTGTTGCGGAGAGCGGACGACAAAAACAATAACATTATTGTCATGAATTTACGATTTACGGCATAGAACTGAGAACTCAATGAACTCATAGAAGACTGCGGTTTTATGGCAATAGGCATTATAATACAATTATTATAAAAGGTAACAACCAAAACAACACAATGATAATCATGAGTTTAAATAATAATTTATCCCTATTCCCTACCATTTAGTTAAAGTTTATATTTTTATTTATTAAGTTTTTAATATAATATCAAAATTCACAGTAGGTCGTGTGAAAATTTTTCACAAATTCGATTACTTTTTAAATTTTATTTTGTACTATCGAAATATTCATCTTTCAATTTCGCTACAGGTAATTTTATTAGAAATTTACAGCTCAGAAGGTAAGTCGTATCACTTAATCATTACCATCGTATTTATATAACGTTTTACGTAGAAGCCATTGATAGATAATCCGGAAGTTTGGATCGAAGTTATTCTCTTAACACTTCTCTGCCAGTGTACGCGAACAAATAAAATTTTATATCTTGTAGGTACGCAACTTCAAATATGTGTTCTGTATCCAATTGAATGTAACTAAGAGTTTTCGTTTGATTTTGATAGTTTTATTCTTCCCGAAATCTGATTTCAGTAAAAATACTATATGAAGTAGTTGTAGATGTATTAATAAATTTCCGCGTAATAACATTCTAAAAACTACAGTAGCAAGGTCTATGACCGTAAAAGGTGTGTTATTGTATTATACATGCACGTAATATCATGTACTGAATCGAGAATCAAGTTCTGGTTTATTCAGTTTATTGATTGCCAGTTTTTTGTCAATTCCTTTGTGATTGTTAAAAAAAAGATTACATAAGGATTAGGTTCTAGTACTTATTTCCATTTTCCATACAGTTGTGATATATGTAATATGTTTTATTAAATTCTATTAATTTTCACTGATTTTCACTAAAACTAAAAGATATTTGTTGTGTATGTATTTAATAAGACTAGTTAAATTCTGGGTATTATTTTTTTAATTTTTGGTCTCATTTCGAATATCATTTACCCACTACGTAGGTATTGTATATTGATAAATTGTCAGAAATGTGCTAAATTCTATACATTATTTATGATTACATCAAAATAGTAATACAATTAAAGAAGTTTTAATATTTTGTTTGTTTTATAAAATAAATTTTAGTTTATTTTTTTCATAATTGATATCAATTTGTTAATACTTTCAGTGTTTATAATTTATTTTTTTAATGCTTGTGAAAATTTAAATTAAATTTTTAATATTAGTTATTTAAACTAATATAATTTTACATATTTTATATTTCATAGGTACATAAATATTATTATGATAAATGCTTTCTATTATTATTATTATTATTATTATGTGTAGTATTTGGTTGGAGAAATATTGAAATTTTGTTATTAATATTTATTGTATTTTTAAATCTATTATTATTTATCATTGATTTAATTACCTAAAAAATATATTAATAAAATTAACCCAGAGGGAATAATGTAATATCTAATTAAAAATGTCTAATAAAATTGTGAACAAAAATTAGTCTAAGCATACATTTTTTTTTTTTGCAGTTATTAAATCTCATTACACGCTAATTAAAAATGAGTTCAGAAAATACATCCAATAATGATGAAGATAATAAAACAACACCAAATAAATCTATTCCCGGAGCTCGTCAAGAAATGTAATAGCTTAATATAATAGTATTTTTATTATTGATTATTTTATATCCCTTTTATTAATCTTCAGGTTAAATAATATAACTGCTGCATCACCTCCAAGGTTCCTATCATTACCTGAAATTATGGTAGCTGCGAAAAAATTGGAAGATATTGCTCTTGTTCACGAGATAGCAGTTAATAAAAATTTCAAATTGGAATCTCAAGAACCTCCAAATAATAGGTAAGACTAGTAATTAATTGATCATAAAATTATAAACAGTATTTGATTTGTTTTATTCTATCAGTTTAATGAAACAAGTCAAAGACACTATGCATAAAGCATTTTGGGAGTTGTTACGTGAACAATTAAACAATGATCCTCCTGAATACACTCAAGCCATGATACTTTTATCAGAAATTCGAACAGTAAGTAACATTTTTTTTACTATTATTGTTATACATATTAAGAAACTTAATTAATTTTAAGAAAATTAAATTATTATAGAGTTTATCAAGTTTGTTGTTGGACCAGCATACTAAATTAAAAGAAGAAATTGGTCAAGTTTTAGATGTAGAACTTATACAAAATCAGATAGACAATAATTGTTTGGATTTTGAAGTAACTATAAAATGACACAACCAATAAAATTAAAGTAATGATTGTCTTAATTTACACCTTTTCTTGTCAACAGTATTATACCAAATTTATATTGAATTTGATGTCAAAAATATGTGCTCCAGTAAGAGATGATTCGATACATGCACTAACGCTATTAAATGATCCTGTTGATATTTTTAAAGGAATAATAGAAGTAAATTACTAAATTAAATAATTACTTAAATCTTTGCAACTGATAAAATGATATTTACTCGTCTACATATTATTTTATTTAGTTTTGTTGAGTAATTTCAATAATTTGTTATTATAACAATGGTTGCAATTATTAATTTAATTAGTAAAATGTGTTAAGTGCCTAATAATAGTCTGAATACTAAATTGAAATATTTCGTTATACCACTGAATAAATTATTAGATAACATATTGATATTAGTAACATTGTTTTATAAGACTAAAAATAATAATATTAAATTATTGCAAAATAAGTTTAATTAGCATATTTAGTATAATAAATTTTTGAAAATAGTCATTTAAATATATATATATATATATATTATAATATATATAATATATAATCTTAAATAACTTAGGTGGATATTGTTATATTATTTATGAAGATAGAAGATATATAACATAAAAAAGGTAAATTTTCATTTTCTATTCTTACATATTATTTTGAAGTTATAGGCTATAGCAGATTAATGACTATCTTGCCATTTCTGTAGTAAAACAAATTTGTGCTATATTGCAAATGTAAGTTTTAAAAAGGTTTAATATGCTGTGGCTTATTTTTATTTAAATTTTATTATTAATTTATAAATTATTTTTTGTAGCATTATAATCCTATGTAATTTATTTTTATTTTGAATAAGGGTTTTCTGGTTGAAATGTAATGTGGTCTAAACACTTGATTGAAATTCTGCTTTTTAGTATTTGTATTAATTATAATTTATAAAAATAGTTTAAGCTCATTCAATCATATATCTGTATATATAAAGAGACTTGTCCTGGGTGATTCATCAACGCCCAGACCAAACCGTTGGGTCTAGAGACTTAAAATTTTGTACATAGGTTCCTTAAGCAATGTAGAGGCGCATTAAGAAAGGATTTTTCAAAATTTGTATTTTAAAGGGTTGCTCATACGGGGATTTTGAGGTTTACGATGGGAATTTTGTTTATAATTTTTGTTTACAAATGGTTGCTATAACAATCTGATTTATGTATTGACACATTTATCACTTTATTATGACAGCTAATTATTATTATTATTAAATAATGCGTCTTCCTATACGCACTCTTATAAAATTTATGTACGGTAACTACGGTTTTTTTTTTTTTATTTTTTAGATAAGTTTATCTAAAAGCAGATATTAATATTATATTATTGTTAATTATAATATTACGTAAAACATTTTTTTCAATTACAGAAAGTTATAATTTTTTGGGTATATTTTATTTCAACATTTCGTCGATTAGAATTGTATCTTATAATTTGTCTTCAAAATATTAAAATAAAGTAATTTTTTACTGACTTCTGATTGTTACAATACATGGGCAACCTAGGATAAACTTATCTAAAAGCAGCCTGTAATAAATATAAAAACTGATAAAATAAAAGTTATAGTAGGTTACACAAAAAAACTGTACACGGGCGAAGCCGGGTTATTCAGCTAGTAAAAAATATAAGTAATAAAATAATTTATGATAATTTTAACTGTTCAATTACTCTTTTCTTATATTTACATTGATAAAGATGATAATATAATATAAATAATAATAATACAGGGTGGTTTTTTAGTGTAATACAATAACATAATCTTATTGGTTGAAGGTGGTTAGACCATTCTGTTACGGAACTTTTAATCAAATCATGATCTAATAGTGTAAAAATAAATAATGGAATAAGTTTACTTGCAAAATATTTATGATTTAAAATTAATTAGATGTTTAAATACAAATTAATATTTACAGAATATTTATAATTATCACATTCTTTATTTATTCAAAGTAAATTATTAAAAACTAATAAGTAAAAAAATGGTTCTTAATATAAAAAATTTAAATGAGTACTTTGTATAACATTATTTATACTTATATACAATTTTGATTTTGATATTATACACTATTCACTCAAAACTCAAATACTATAACTATCAATGTTTTTTAGTAAATAAAATTGGTACCTATACATTATTGAAAACAAAATACTATTTTTTAGATATTTGTTTCAAAAATGTAATTATTGTAGTGCACTAATGCTTCAGTAGACTGTTATTTACAATAAAAGTTATTAAAGTTAAGACATTCACTTGTTAATTTAAATATTGATATTTAAAAATTAAAAAATTATGTTGGATGCCATTGGTATTTATTTAATTTTAAAGTTATTCACTATTTGAGTTCTTGTATATTATAATTATATTAATACATATTTATTTTTAGAATTTGAGCTTGATGAAACTTGACATGGCGAATTTCACAATAACTGCACAACGACGAGCATTGAATGCCTGTAGTGCTGATTATGAACGAGAGAAATTTGAAGAGTATTTAAAAGTTAAGCCAGGTAAATCCCAATCCTTTTTCTATGTAAATTAAATTAAATTAAGTTTTTAATTGAAAATTATTAACAGATGCCTTAAATGTGACTGCCGAGTGGTTAAAACGCCATATTAATTTTGAGAAGACTACAGAACCTTATCATGATATAATTGTACGAGCTTATATGGAAATATTTGATTGGGATGAAAATGTTATATTCCCAGAGGTAACAAAGTTACTATCTAATGTATTGTTAATTAATAATTATATTAAGAGGACGCCATACCTGCATGTGTTGTCTCTGTCTTATACACGCGTAACATAGTTAAAAACTGTTTTGCGCGGGACAACTTTACTCCTTCGATATTTATATAAAAATTACCAAAATTTTAAATCGCATTGAGAAGAACTTTACCTGTGTTGTAGTGTTTTAATTTTTTTGATAGTGGTAACCAATAATTTTTATTAATTAAATGAAAAAACCTTAAAGTTTTCAAACCGATAACTTTAATTGTATTCATGTTATCATATCCTCTTAAATTTATTTTATAAAAGTGCTTAATGTTTATGTATTAGCTGATTATTATTTTCAGGCCTTGTCATTGGATAAAGATCGATTTTTGGAAACTAATAAAATGCTAAATCTTTTGATTCTCGCAGCATCTACATTTATTGTGACAATATCAACAACTACATCTATTATTCCTAATAATATGGAATTCAAAAAAAGTTTAAAAGATCTTATTTTATTTTTGCTGAAAGATAATGATTCCAAAAAGTATTGATTACTATTTTGAACTTGTTAATTTATAAATAGTAGTATGTTAACTCCATCAATTTGTATTTTTTATTTTTAGAAGAAATGTCTTGTCAAATGTTGTAGAGCATATTGTTCTTTGCTGTAATAAGCATTTATGTGTAGTTAATCCAGATGGACCACCTGTTTTACCAGATATGGTCAGTGCAATTGAGACCCAAGTTTTATTAATTCAAAACTCTGACAATAAAATAAGAATTTTAGTTGGTAATATATTTGTGATTCAATATAAATAATAGCATATTAATTTTTTATCTCATCTGGTTATTACTATAGAGAGGCGTTTCAAGGAGTTTATTACTGCAGTCATCAGTTCCGACAACGCAGTTCCCCAGCAATGCCCACTTGGTTTATCCGCATTCAAAGATGAATTGGCAGTCGTTACTGGCAGTTTTTTGCATCTTATTACATATAATAGAAAAGTATTTTCTAAATTTTATGATGATATATTAAAAAATCTTCTGAATCAATGTGATTTGATTTAATTGTCTTTCAAATTAAGTATACTAAAAATTAATAATAGTTTTTATTTCATCTAACTTTTGGACTAATATATTTTTTTTTATTATTGATTTATTTTTATGAAACATGATTTATGACCAAATTAGAACCTAAAACAGTATCAAATAACATTTTGTTACTGTAGGTACAATATATAATATTATATTTTATTTTAATATATTATATTGCTAAAAGTATTATTTTATAGTTTAATATTTCAATATGTTTATAAATCATTGTTACTTAGCCCGATAATCTAATATCATTTATATGCTATAACGTATACTAATGGTTATTATAAAATATTGAACTGTTAGATAGCTTCTATTTTTAGTGAGCTAAACATTTTAAAATTATCTCTATAAAATACATATATACACGTTAGTTTGTTGTACTTTAATTCTGCTGAATTTATTTTATATTCTTTGAATGAACATTTATAGATAAATGGAACTATACTCTGTACACTTGAATCCTTTTTATATTAATTTGAATAATTTAGGAGTATACAATTGTTATTTATTATTGCACATTTTAGTAAAAGTATTGTAATAATATAATAATTATAATATTTTGTATTAACCTTGACTGATATTTTCAATATTGTTCTAAAGCTTTAAAGCTCAAGTATTGTTATACTAAGTTAATTTTAGTTAATAGATATAATACACATTTTATTTTATATATAAATTAACACGTACTGAATTTTAAAATATATGATTTAGATCATAATTACTAATTATTATTATTATTGGGTAGTATTCTTATGTTATTCAATATAAAATGCATATAAGTCATGATAATTAAACTAGAAACCAACGATAAATCTTTGAATACTACGATAAAGAATAATTTTGCATGAAAACAGACAGACAGATTACATTAGATAATTTTAATAAATATTTCTTTTTCCTTTACTCAGAATCTAAAATTAAAGAAATAAGTTATTGGATTAGATTAGGAATAAAGTACTAGGTTTAAAAAACAAACAAAATAAACCTAGTATGAATATTTTCTTTATTATCAAAGAAACATAAAATAACAATTTATACAAAAACAGTTATGTACATTTATATTGAAGCTTAATTAAAAAAAATAAATTATAAAGTGTAATTTTTATTGTTCCTAAAAAGGATAGTTAATACAGTTTCTATATTGTTAGATATTAAGTTTATTCTTGTCCGGATTTGTGATTTTGATCAAAGTTTGAAGATGAACATGGTTTTTGTTCAAAATTATCAATATAATTGTATGGAACAGCAGTACTTATTAAACACTGTTTAATAGAAAAAAATTTGTAAAGCTATCAGGAGGGAAATGCTCTTCACAAATGTACCTATTATGAAGTTTTTCTGGTTCAATTGTAAATAAACTTGTGTTCCCTGAGAAGATAAACTAAATATTTAAATATTAAGTAAATAACATTTTAACTTTCAAGATTAAAGCTAGATTAAAGAATTATTATCATATAATTTTGTTTTGACAATTTAAATTAGGTATCAAAGTAAATCAAAATTAACAATTTTTGACCTTATTTCAACTTTATAGTTAGATAATATAATTTAAATAAAAATCATTTATTTTTGTTTTCATTATAATTGTTTATATAGGCACTTTTTTGTTGTACAGGGATAAAAAAAATGATTATTTATTTACCTGAATTTATTATCCACATTTCTCTCCTTTGTCGTTTGGAAAACGATAAAATCGTAAATTCGCCACAATTTACATATTGATATTTATTGCCAGCCATTTTATCAGTTGATTTTAAACTTCAATAAAAATTACTTTTTGCAATATTATAAGTATTGATCATAGTAACAAGAAGGTTTGCCAGTCACCACTGATGGACAACACAAACAGTTGAGGGACAATTATTAATTAGTTATATTAGATATTCGATAACGATTTATGAAATACATTTATAGATTTTAATTCATAGTAACAGAATGAATTCTAGATGTTTCAATTTCTCATTTATATTTTGTTGTGAATAAATATTCTAATATTCTATTTTTTGAACGTCAGTAGTTATTGTAGGCTGCAGAATAGCATTTAGCTTTGACAATTTGACATCTTCAAAACGTAATACGTACTCCCTTAGTCCCATCCGCTCTCGTAGCTACTAGTTACGTCTTAAAAAAAGTATTTCATCAATCGCGTTTCAACTTCAAAATGTAAGTTTATTATATTCTTTACCCTATGGTTTATAAATTATAATTATTATAATAAGTATGAATGGTTCTTGCACTGTGTTGATAAACGCCAAACGGATGAGTGATAACAATTATTTATCATTAATCGTTTTACCGGTAATGTTTGGAGTGTTTAGACTTGACAACTTTATGAAACGCGTCTCAAATCTCAATAATATGATATTATGTTTCGTGGCTACTCGTAAATCGTAATAGTTTTACGCCGTCACCTTTGAAGATGTTTTCATACTATACTCGGGACAATATTAAAATTTAATACATTGTGTCCGAAGTTACACGATTTGTTTTTCATGCCGACTATGGATTTTCAGTGATATCTCGATCTAGATAGTCTTCAAACTTAAAATGGCAAGTTCCTTACACATAGTTATAACGTGTCTGAAGTTGCTCCTGTTGCCATCCTAGTGAGTCTAGGTCCGACGTAGGATCTATATATTATTTGCCGTTTTTACAATTTTATTTCTCTCTCTGTTTGTCCACAATCATGCTCATTAAATTGTCTTATTCTGTTTCAACAGTTATTCAACCGATTTTGAGGTGCACCGCAACTGGTTAGCCACGACTTACAGTTTGCCCGTATCTCAGTGGTATTCAGCTAAACATTCGGAATGGACAATCGACTATCCGCCACTGTTTGCTTGGTTTGAATACTTCTTGGCTCAAATAGCTGCCTTTGTCGACTATGACATGTTATCGATACACAATCATAACTACTCATCAGATGCCACTATACTCTTTCAGCGGTTTAGTGTCATCATTACTGATTTCATGTTTTATTACGGATCCCGAAAGTAAATATTATTCAAATTGCAAAACAGTGTTTTATATTGTTGGATATTAAATATTTGTATGATAAGATATTATTTAATTATACCACTAAGATGAATAACACAATGCTAATTAGTATTTTGAGTTAACATAGCATTGCTACAGTAACTTTAAACCCTTTTAATAATAAATAAGTTAAAATGTACAATGTTATTTAAATGTTTGCTAACATATTTCCCTTTTGCCAAGTCTAATAATTTTTTTTATTATTTAATTAAACTGTAAAATATTTTATAATACTTATGTATTTACAAAGAATATATTATTGTTTAAAATTTAAGAGGTATTTATTATAAAAAATAAAGTTTTTATTGTAAAAATAAAATACTAATATATACCTAATATATTTTTATGTGTATATAACTTTAATTCTCATATACTTAACTCATCACTTATTGTATTAAATAAAATAATTGCTCATAGTCTTTTAGGTAATTAATATAAAACTATCAGTTGTTTTTCATTTAGAAATGTAAATAATTGCATTTCTAAAATAGCTATCAAATAATTAAATAGTTTCTAAGTTTCTAACTAATAATTTTTAATAGAATAATGACATGGTTAAACCTTTTCTAAATATTTGTTATATTATATATTCAGTATGAAAGTTATATTATTTTTAGATGCGCTCAGTCAATTGCATTACTTATGAAATCAACAAAGAATAAAAAGAAAAAATATTTAGACGAAAGTAACATTTCTGTATTTGTCATAGAACTCTTGTTAACAGCTAATGTAACATTATTGCTTATTGATCATGTACACTTTCAGTACAATGGATTTCTTTTTGGTATTCTACTAATATCAATATCGCAAATTCTAAAGGTAAAAAATATTACTTTTAAATTATAGTTTAATTAGGTATATTATTAATAAATTATGTTACTTTTGCTAATGTAGTTTTTATTTTTAGGGTGAAAACTATCATGGTGCTGTTTGGTTTACAATCCTGTTGAATTTCAAACATATTTATTTGTACTTGGCACCAGCATATTTTGTTTACTTATTAAGACACTTTTGTCTTAAAAAAAAAATACAATTTGCATTGATAAGACTTATAAACTTAGGTTTAATTGTTCTCTCTGTAACTGCTATTTCATTTGGACCTTTTATATTCAATGGTCAAATTTCACAGGTACTATTAGTATATTAACTATATATAAATTTTAGTTCTACTAATTTAATTTATTTTTAGGTTTTTAAACAGCTATTTCCATTCAAACGAGGTTTATCACATGCCTATTGGGCACCAAACTTTTGGGCCTTGTACAATACAGCTGATATTGGTGCTAAAATTATATGTATTTAATGTTCTTTTAAAGTCTTATATTCATTTTCTAATAAAGAATTTTTTCAGATAAAGACTATGATTTAATAAAAAGTAATAATTCAGCATCTATGACAAGAGGCTTAGTTCAAGAATTCGAACATACTGTTTTGCCATCAATAACTCCTCAGATTACATTTATTTTAACAATTGTTTTTATGTTGGTAAGTTTTAGATTATTTCTCATTTATTCTATACTTTAAAAGTAAATATTTTTTTGTTGAAAATATAGTTGAAATATACTCTGTCTAAAATAAGACACTGAGATTACTGGGTGGCCAAGTAGTGCGCATGGGCATGATTCACCATGGTATTTACATGGTAGTGTAAATGTACAGGGAATTCAGGGGTCTTCAACCCGCGGCCCTCAATCACATTTGAAATTTAGCATGTATATTTTCTATTTTGATAAAATTGGTTAACTTAAACTGAATTTTTGTATAAAATACATGTTTTACTATAAATGCGACCTGCAAGATTTTTGAAAAATAATATGTGGCCCGCTGAAAAAAAAGAAGGTTGAAGACCCCTGAGGTAATTGGCTTGTCAAAAATGACAAATAGGTGTTATCTGACCCTCACTTGACAAAAACTGGTCACTGCTCACTACTGATCTTATTTTGATAATTATACTTAAATTATATTTTTATTATTTGAAAAGAAAGTTATAATAGTCAATGATTAAATGGTGTTTACAATATACTTAAATAATAAATTATAGAGAGTGGTTTAGATTCAAATAATCTATTTTCATATACAATGATAGGTTTAAACTACAATTTTTTTTTCATCATTTTGGTTATTATGACATATTTTTCTTGGTCCCTTGCAATTTCTACTGTATATTAATTTAAAACTTAAATATAATTTATGAAATAATTAATTCATACCTAGTAAATAAGATAGATAGATATGTAATTAACTAATAAAACTATATAGAAAATTGCTGTATATATAGTTATTTTATAAAATGTTCACATATTTTAATTTAGATCACATATTGCGTTTGAGGTGTTAGAGAATGGACATTGGTATTCGGTATTTCTTTTAATTGTTTTAAGTAAATTTTTATTTTTTGTACATGTAGTACATTTATATATTTCTAACTAATCGATCAAAAATTTTTTTTTATACATCAATATTTATATACAAATACATCATTATTTGTTTTTGCATGTAAAATGTATTAATAGTCCCAAAATTATTTAAAAATAAATATTTATAGAACCCAAAATAATTTATAATACATAAAGTTATTACATTTAATTGTTATGACTATTTTATTAATTAATTTTAATATTAATGTTTCATTTTCAGCCATGTTTATATAAACTTTGGAAATCCAATAGTAGTCCAATTGACTTTGTTCGATGCCTTGTATTATGTGGTTTGACTTCATTTATGTTTGGTTGGCATGTTCACGAGAAAGCATTATTACTCGCTGTCATTCCATTAACGTAAGACATTTAATGTTTCTTTTTATCTAATACTTAAATAATTACATGTTTATTTCTATTTACAGACTTCTAATATTTACTACTACAAATGATTGTTCCATGTTTACAATTCTATCAACCATCTCTACATATTCTGTTTTTCCATTATTGTTTAAACCATTTGAATTCATTACTAAATCACTATTACTTATAGTTAATGTTTCATTTTTGTATAATACTGATAGATTTAAATCATTGAATCGTATAGAGAAATTGTATTTAATAAGTCTAGGACCATTATTGTTGTTAACTGATGTTGGATGGATGGTTTTAAGATTTGATCAAAAATATCCGTTTCTCCCTTTAATGCTTACCTCATTCCATAATAGTATAGGTGTTTTTTATTGTTGGATAAAATACTACTTATATTATATTTGCCAATAAATCATATAATTTCAAGGATTTACATGTGTATTTTAAAGAAGGAGGGCATTTTAAAAATAAGGATTTATCAATATTTTATTTAAAAATATCTTAAAAATTATGAATATGTTTAAAGTACAAATGTACTTATATATTTATTTAACCAAAAATATATTTATACCTATTGTCAAACTATTGAACAGTAGAATAAAACCTACATTTTCATAAATTCGTGTTTTTAATTTTTATTCTGTTCTATTAAAGTATTCAAACATAATATAAAATACAAAACAATACTAGTTATTAAGAAATTGTAAATAATTTAGCTGTTAATAAATGAGTACCTACCTAATATTTTATTTTTAATATAAAACCTATACATCAAGTCTAGTATGTATTGTACAAATGTGTACCATTCATGAAACCTAATTGAATATAATTAGATTTTCATCTAAGAGTATATATTATAATGAACATATTATAAATTGTGAATGCATAATGTTTATTCCTATTTAATATGTAGAGTCCACCAATCCACCATACATACACCTGCATAATGCATAAAGATGAATGACATACAATATAATTTAAGGTGTTAATTATTAATCATCTGTCGTCGTCGGCAAAGATTCGTGGCATTTTGGGTGATGGACAATAATACGTTTGTGTACGCTGAGAATTTTAAAATAAACCACAGATATACTCCTAACATAATAATACATTCCTACGGCGAGTGCGTTAATATTTTTGACACACTTTTGAAAGCCTCCCCCCGACCCCACCGACCCGTCAGTTAGGATCAAATGGTCTTTTTCGTCATCTTCTCTGTATTACCATTATTATTATCGTTTTTTCTACTACGTTTTCCATACGCAAAACATTATGATATTTGTATGTATGTATTTATATACGATAGAACTGGAAAATGCCAAAAATATCCCGGATAGATTTCCTGTCCGCGAGCCCCGGTTTGGTGGGGACGAGCTTAATTGCCGATCTCGAATCCAAACGGCGAACAGTCGTCCGCAGACGTTAGTGGGACCTCCGTTGCGTTATACATTTATTATATTTTTGTAAGTACACTATCCATATATAATATAAATTATAACACAATACTATAACTTACTGTACTCTAAATTTCGTTACTGTATCGTATTAATTTCTAAATGCGTCCGTCAGACGCTTAATTATGAAATCTACCTGCTATTTTACCATGTATATTTTCATAAACAATGGGAAATTTTGTGACGGTATGAAGATACCTACCATAAATTATACTTTGGCGTATTCGTGATTCGATCGATGGTAGTTGATGGATGACTTCGGAAATCAACATAACAATTTCCGATGAAATCACTAATCTAGTGTGCGTTCATCCTGGTTAGTCGTTCCACCTTGGAATATACCTTTAATATGCGTTTCATATTGGCTACTCCAGGATAGAGAAGTTTCTGTTTTCGTCCACGCCTCGAAAAACGACATTTTTCGATCGTAAATCGATCGTGTTAGATATCATATGTATAATATTTCCTTGTTATATTAGCTGGTTGCAGTAGTTTTAAACTTTTCTTAAGTATTTATGCAAACCTTCAAAATCGCAATGGATCTCGTCTGCAGTCACCACATTCGTTCGTTGCTGAAAACCTGTAGACGTCGGGATTGTTGGATGCGTATTATGTGTTAAGAACATTTTTTCACAGTGCATATATGAAATAGCATGCACCTGCTTTAGTGTACCCTTATAGTGAAGTATTATTAATCATACATAATATAGTTTTTTGTTGCAAAATAAAATTCATTGAGTGTCCCTATCGGAGTTCAAGTAATTATTGGTACTGATGTATTTTATGAGTATTTATTTATAATTTATGTTGGGCATTGAGTCTGATAGATATTCCGGCTACGATTTCGAATACCGATCCGCGATTCGTGCATCTATAACTATTATAGGTACAATGGACCATAATATGTGTTTTATGATATTATATTACTGTTGAAATCCCGAACGATTTGTCTCTCTGCATAATACTATATACGCACTGGTATACTATGCGCGTTTTATATAAATAGATGCGTTAGGATTTTGTGGGTCGTAAAAAGGCAAATGTTGGCAGCCCGAACCGGCAGCAGCTATTAATATCAACGGGATCCACCGCCGCCGATCCCTCCCACATATTTTCAGAATTAACGTCTACGGGTCGTTTCTACGCGAGAAATCCATTTTCAAATAAAACCGCTAAGGACAGGGTGAACGAGATACCTACCCATATTGTGTCCTCGCGATTATACATTATTTCGAACAGGTTTTCATTTGGATTTTATTTATTTACAGAGACTAGGCCCTAGACACACGCTTAACCATGTCCGACGAAGAAGAAGTGTACACGTAAGTCGTTTTATAAAATTAAATAATTTTTTTTACTACAGATGAATATACTATTCGTTTAGGTATACAAAATGATGGGTTGGATAGTTAGTTTTTTTTGGTATAAAAAAAAAGTGAATGATATTCACGAATATTTTCTAAGTTATATTTAAATTCGTTTAGTTTTAGTATATTGCATTGTGCCTGACTACATATTTTATTTTAAAAAATTATACATAGGTATATTTTATAGTCCACATTAATGTATTTGAAATCATTTTACTCCCAAAATAATGGTTAGACATGTAGTGAAATCTGTATTATCAGACAAATATAATAAAACTTTATTTTGGAGTTTAGATCAAGTTTCAATCAAACGTACTAATTATAAATTGCAATGATGATCTATTGCAATATTTTCACATTTTTCGTTGACCTTTTTATTATTATATTTAATAGGCTATATTATTATTTCTATTTGTGTTTTACACTACCCGGCGATCACGACTTTCTTAGCTCTTACATGGCAGTAAATAGATTTTATTTTTATATAAAGTAAAAGGTTGACTTGTGCATGATATCCATTTCTAACAAAATAATAAAATATTTATAAATATTGTGTAGTGTAAGCTGCCTATAGAATTTGATAATAGATTCTATATCAATATTTTCATTATCATACTTTAATTGCGTTCATTGTTTTTATAGCGTATGCTAGAGAGCCTGCGTAATATTATACTATATTATATTATATTATTATAAAGGCTCTGTAGCGTATGCTTATTATTTTTTAAATCTATGTATTTTCTATTATCCGAAGTAAATGTATTTTCTCTGACCTATATTATTCCCTTTACCCTTTTTTTTTATCAACGCGCATGTGAACAATAAATTTAAAAATAGCTATAAGGTCTGAACAACTAATTTTTATTAGACAAGTTGATAAAATTATACTTGTGAACACTTGCAAACATTCAAAAAATCACTAAAATACTAATTATGACTACTGACGTTTTCGCATTTTTTACAAATTTTATTTTTGAATAGTTTTGGTTAGTACACACAACACGTACAACCTAGAATTTTTTTAATATTTTAGGTTCTTATCAATATGATTAGGAATTAGGAACATTTTATAAAATTTTACATCGAACTTAATATTATGTTTCAGTGATTCCGAAGAGGAAACGTAAGTTTCAAAATATTAAATTATTTTTGCGCTTTTAAATTGCTACTGCAAAAGCATTTGAAAAGGATAGCGAGTAAACATGTAAATGTAGGAGATACAAAAAAAAAATGTATCTTAAGAGAGTGAAGAGTTTGAAAGAATAAATTCAAATGCATTGTACATATATATAAATATAAATGTTGAGCTAGAAATGAACTCGGTGACAAGAACTTAAAATTTATAGCGCTATATACTAAACGATTTATTCATAAATGTTTGCCAAAGAATTCACTTGCGATTTTAATTTCGATTTTCAGTCACTTGATTTTATTTCATTAGCTTTCAACTTGCTTATTTTTGCACGCTTTTCAAAATTGTAAATACGTTATAAGCCAAATGATTTTGTGTATGAGCACCTGAATTGTTTATTTGGCTTATTCCTTATTATTAGAGTGTACAACGTACTGTGACCGGAATTATTTTTACATTTAATTATAAATATACCTATCTATGTATATTGATAATAATATAAAAAATTTACAACATTTTGAATATTTTGTACGTTGTGCTTTGAATGTATTATTATCAATAAGTATTTCGTAATTACATGTAGGTAGTTTAAAATGATATCATCACGATTTCATAATTTATATAATAGCTTTACGTAGTAGGTACTAAAAGAAAGTAAAATTTATAAATATAAACTGACGTCTGTACACTCTATATGTTTGTGATATTCTTGGAATTTGTCTAAATCGTCAATTTTTGGCGCAGGCAACCGGAGCCTGAAAAAAGCAAAGAGTAAGTTTACTTCAATGGGAGTTAAAGTAAAAATGTGTACTGAATTGATTCTAAAGTAGAAAGTAGAAAAGGCTTAGTGCAGACAATCCATACAAAAGCCTTTAGTTTATGCAGTATTTTTTTTTAGTAGACAAATTAGAATGTAGATAAAATGGTATTAATTTTATTAGTTCATTGGAAATTATAAACTTTAGATGTTTATTCTAAAATATTAGCTATAGTTATATTAAGATGTTTTGTATATTTAGATATAGAACCATTAAAAAACGAAGTTTTTCTTGACTAATTTAATATGTTTTTTGAAGTATAAACATACATAAAACTGATTTTGTGTGCAAATTTTTTTTTTTTAACAATAAATTTTGCGTGTCTACTATTTATTCATTTTGCCTGGCTATAGGCCACATGGCATCGTTACTAAAAATTATTTTTATTCTGACAATATATCCTGTTACAGTTAACTGGTGCCAAATTTCAAATGACCCATTTATTAATCACACATTATAAATAACAAGCCCCCCGCAGGGGAATATAACATCATGGTGTCATTAACCCATAAAAACACAATTTATTGATATCAATATTAATGTTTTTTTTTTTTTTTACTTTTTCTTTTTGCAAATTTTAGTGGAGATGGAGATCCCGAATTCGTTAAGGTAATTGGTCTATTTTATATTATTATATAAATACATACATTTTGCCTAATTGTGTTGAATTATTTTGATAATTGACCAACGATTTTTGATTTTAACCAGAGGCAAGAATTAAAATCTTCAGCCTTAGATGAACAGCTTAAAGAGTACATCCAAGAATGGCGCAAACAGCGGTCAAAGGAAGAAGACGACTTAAAGAAGTTGAAGGAAAAACAGGCCAAGCGCAAGGTTATGCGAGCGGAAGAAGAGAAGAGAATGGCTGAGAGAAAGAAGCAAGAAGAAGAACGCAGACAAAGAGAAGTCGAGGAAAAGAAACAAAAGGACATCGAAGAGAAACGTAAACGTCTAGAAGAGGCCGAGAAAAAACGGCAAGCTATGATGGCTGCTCTTAAGGAACAAACCAATAAATCTAAAGGACCAAACTTCACCATCAGCAAAAAAGAAGGTGTAAGTATTCAATTCAATCGTTGTCGAAGAACTTTATTTATTTTTTTACAGTAATATAATTTAAATTATTTTATTTTGTATTTCATGCTACATAATAGGCGTTGAGTATGACTTCTGCCCAACTTGAACGCAATAAGACCAGAGAACAGATCGAAGAAGAAAAGAAAATATCGTTGAGCTTCAGAATCAAACCTTTGAATATTGAAGGATTCTCTGTGCAAAAACTCCAATTCAAAGCTACCGAACTTTGGGACCAGATCATCAAGCTGGAAACAGAAAAATACGATTTGGAGGAAAGGCAAAAGAGACAAGATTACGACGTAAGTACTCATTATCTGTATTGTTAATTAATATATTCTATAATTATATTTTAAGCTCCTAAATATTAATAGTCGTAAAATGTTGGTATATAATACGATTTATATTAATAATTGCTTGTATTTTAGTTGAAAGAGTTGAAAGAACGTCAGAAGCAACAACTCCGCCACAAGGCTCTGAAAAAGGGTCTCGACCCCGAAGCCCTAACCGGCAAATACCCAGTAAGTGTGCATCACATAACATTATGATTGTATATATTTTGTATATTCGTACTATTCGGTTGTCGTTAGATTAACATGTTTATATACATTTACTTAGCCCAAGATCCAAGTCGCTTCCAAGTACGAGAGGCGAGTTGACACAAGGTCTTATGATGACAAAAAGAAGCTGTTCGAAGGAGTAAGTGTGCACGTATATTATATAAACGTATAATCTATACAGAGATGTTAACGAAATAAATAGGGTCTGGAAGAATTGATAGGCGAAAAGACCGAGTCTAACTGGAATCGTAAATACGAACAATTCATGAAAAGAAGTAGAAGTACGTAAATATGTAGCGAATTTCGGCATGCTTTTCCTAGCCAGAAAAGAACCTATCATTTTATAATCATCCATCAAGAGTAACGCAAAATCTGTATATCCCCTTTCGTTCCCTGCCTAGTCTATTGGCTATTACACCTGATTATAGATGACCGTGTTTATAACACTTAGTTTCGGCCAAACCTGTGTTTTTTCGTACCCGCATGCACAATACCTTTTCCTATTTTTTTGTTTGAATTTTTTAGGGTTATATGGAAACCACTAAAGAATCGATGGAAAAACAATGGACAGAAAAAAGTGACCAATTCGGTGGCCGCGCTAAAGGTAAGTAACGAACCTGCTTTTATAAAGTCTGCATAATTATACTATATAGAGGTCTATCTTCGTATTTTTTGATTTAAAAGTTATTTGGATTTCGTTTTGATGTTAATAGTTAGTTACTTATATAGAATCACTGTTAACTTTGTAACTAAGTAATTTTGGTTACGATTATTTTTATTATTCACGTTGTGTCGTTGTTAAATTTCATATCACTTGCACGCAAGTGTGTATGTTTATTTTAATTACAATATATCGTATAAACTACTAAGATTTTTTTACAGTTTATTTAAACTGTTCGGCGATTCTCAAAATTGTTGTATCTACAGTTGTAACCTACGCAGTATGCATATTATAAATATTATACTCACATATTATATACATTTAGTTATATATTTAACTTACCAAATCAGATCATCTCAAATTAAGACATTATTAAACTTGGTATTTATGTAAAAAAAATTTTTTAGGCAAAAGATTTTTTTATATAATCCTTGTTTTATTAATAATTCTTAATACTTTAATTGTTAATTGTTATACTTACAATAATTGATCTTTACCTATCTACGATATTTGTAAAAACAAACAAATAAACATTTACTGTTTTCCACTTTCAACAACAAGGTAAAATCATAACAATTATATTATTGAAATAGATTCTCGACGTCTTAAAACTTAAATATAAAGACGTATACCAATGTAACTAATAATAATAAATTAATAACTAAGAATAGGATATCAGCTATCTGCAAAGAATAACTGAATTAAATTTTTCTTATCTAACTTAATTTTCAAGAAGTCGAGAATTTACCAGAACCTAACCTTTTAGTGCTTTTTTACCATTCTATACATTACACGATTACCTTAACATTATGAAAAAATGTATCTTCCACCATCCAACTTATCTACCCATCTACGAAACCGAAAAAAATGTTCATGGTCCTATGCTCTGAACATAAATTATGTAATATAATATGTTCATGTTAATTAAACTTCTTGTGTGCCGTTTTCGCAGGAAGATTACCGAAATGGTTCGGCGAACGTCCGGGCAAGAAGAAGGATGACCCAGACACACCCGAAGAGGAAGAGCTCAAGAAAAACGAGGAAGACGAAGAACCGTTTGGCCTCGACGACGAAGAAGCTGAAGAAGAAGTAAATATAACCACGATATTAGTTTATGAGTATTTGATGAATGTTATTTATCAATTCATTGCGATTGCTTTTACAGGTTGAAGAAGAAGAAGAGGAGGAAGAAGAAGAAGAAGAGGAGGAGGAGGAGGAGGAGGAAGAAGAGGAAGAAGAAGAGGAAGAGGAAGAGGAAGAAGAGGAAGAATAATAATTCCGCAATTTTAATATATCTGAAAGACCAATTTCAAATAAAAAAAAACACGAATGGAATTAATTTAACTTATATACTTCTGCCTCAATGTAAAAAAAAAAATATATTAAATGAATAATTGTACCATTTAAATACTGTTCGTTTGTACAGGAAAAAAGATTAACAATAAACATTTGAGGATGAAGTTTTATAGATTATTAAGTATTTAAGTATAATATATTATAGGAATTTATTTATATGAAACACAATCGACGATATCATTTGCGCGTTCGGGACATATTATTATTGTCAATCCCGTTATTGTCCTTAATATAATTATTGAAAAAATACTTGTGAATTTAAACGAGCCGTATTAAATTTAATTTTAAATGTTTTATATAAATTTATTGACTTCTATAGTAGAAGTTTGTTTGATATTTTTAAATTTATAACCGACGTTAAAAACGTCTTGTTTAATATTATTATATTATATTTATTTGTGTATATACAATTATACAATCTTATACGTTAAATTTTAAACGTATGTTTATATAAGGCTACCTAAAATTTATTATATATGAGATCCGGATTTTATTTAGTGCATTAAAGAAAACTAATATATTAATAATGGAAAAAAAGTAATTTATCTCATTCGGTTATAACATATATAATATATATAAATATATACATATTATATATAAATGTACTTATAACTAATTAGGAAGAACGTAAAACTACTCTAATAATTGCAAATAGTTAGGTACTCTCTCTATATTTGTATGTACCTACTATATACCCATTATATTTAGTTAAAATTATTATTTGATTATTATTTACTAGCAGCCCGAGTAAGTTAACGGGTACCCTACGTCGGAGACACGAATTATTCAAAGAAAATATAGTAAGAAGTCTACAAAGTACAAAGGCTAGTTGTTAGTTGTAATAGGACACTATAGAAGTACCTATACATTTATAGTGCCTTATTAGTTGTAGTAGTTACAAGTTTAGTTTTGTGATGAGGGAAATGATAACTTTGTTTGCGTAGTTGGTACCACTGATTTGGTGGCTCGATACTTTGGCGGTATTGTTTTAAACGCGTAAGTCATCGATTTTTATATAGATAGTAGGTACCTACCTAATATAGTTAGTGTAGATATCTGTGGCGTACGTCTATGAAAACAAAGTCTTAGCGTTTATACTTTATAGCAGTCGGTCTCGACCAGTGTAAATCGATGTCCGACAGTAACTGACACTAACCTAAACTGCGGCGGATTGTTCCACCTACTGAAGTCGCGAAAGTCTAGAGCTGTTTTGCAGGTACGTGAAACAAGTTAAAGTCGAATCCTGGATTTGAGTGTCAAGTAGTCAGTAATCACTGATGAAAATCAGCTACATGCATCAAAACCTCCCGAGTAGGGGTTATTCCGACTGTGTCGGATCACAGACAACGTGGGGGCGCATTAGAGAAATTGCATTTATGTATCGAGTACCTACCTATACAACATAACGCAGATGTTCCCACACTTTTTTTACTCACGGCATTCTTAGTCATTTTCTAAAAATCTGGAGGCACTCTATATCGACTACTTCGGTTTTATTTAACAGTGCGTATGTATAAAAAAAAAAGTAGTAAGATGTAGGTATATAGTATATACACATATAATAATATTGTATAAAACAAATTTTTACATTGAAAATTAACTAGGTATATATTTTTATTTTTAATTATTATTGCATAAAAAATATATTTCAAATTATTTCAGGGAATCATCAAAAAAGTTCACGGTTGGGAATCTCTGAGTCATGACTACGTGACACTGGAGTAAAATCAAAACAAATGAAATTGCAGTATTTATTCATTAATTAATTGTAAATTGAACGTATTTTTAAACGTAGTGTATTACAATGTAAATGTAATATAATATACTTATTGGTTATAACAAAAAAAAAGTTTTTGTTAATTTTTGTCTTTGACTGTGCAACTGTGGGCCATATATTTAGAATGTCACTAGAAAATTGGTTATCATAGGTATATGATTGTAATCTAATACATAAAAAAAAGATCGGTAAAATATTTTATGAGGCCTGTCTAATAAAGTAATAAACTTACATTTTCACAATTTAGGTTAATAAACATACTTATATCCAATGAAAATTTATAAATAATATAAATGTTATTAATGTGTTATTTAATAAAAGGTATTAAATCATCTATATAAAACTTTAAACAATAAGCTAGGTAATAAAATCGATTTTCTTAATATACCTACCTATTATGCCTATATAGCCTATAGGTATATTAATGGTATTAATTTAATATTAATTTATTATTGTTGAAATTATAAACAAAACACCTGTATCGTGACTTGGAGACGTGTAGTTTATAGTACAATATTCATATTCTAGTACAGCAGACGCTTAATAAACATTTTAATAATACTTAGCTTAAGCTTTTTATAGCATAATTGTCGTATATTATGTAGTAGCCAGTAGGAAAATTTGTGGATTAGTCGTTGATTTACGTTAAGCTTATTAACATCATATTATATTATTATATTATGCACGATCGATTTATTATTATTAGGTACCTATATATTTTTAGCTTCTGTATATTTGTATATTTCACATGGCTGGGAAAGTTAATTTGAAAAAAAAGTAACGAGTTAGTTAACTTAATGTTTTAACTAATCATTGTAGCTAAAAATGTTCGATTGAAAATTAGCTTAGTTAACATATTTAAAATTATATCGCAAAACTGTTGTGTTCGTAATGCAGGTTTAAATAGGTAGAAAAAAAAATTCAACATGTCTTTTCTAATTCTAAAAATATACTCAAAATATAAAATGTATACTAAATAATAACAGGTATTAGCCTTTTTTTTTACTCAAAGCCGCTTTTAAATTTTAAAAATATTATACCACCCCGTCCCCCAATCAATTTTTTAAAAAGATTAACGTTTTATTTTTTAAAAAGCTAAATAATTAAATAAAAATTATAATATTATGAATTATATAATTTGATTTCGAATTTGCTAATATAAAATAATAACACAAAAAAAAACGTATTATTATTTTGATGTTAATTAAGTGTCTATATTCAGCAGTTGTACATTTCATTGCAATCAGTTATTATAGTATTTATAAACGATAAAAATATAAATGATAGATGGGCTCCCCCCTCGGAAAAACGCAACCTTCAACATAAAAAAAGCGGGCAAGTGGGTACCGCTCTGCTGTACATTAGGTGCCATGTGGATCACTATTATACATTATAGGAGGGTTAAATTTGAATCCAATGATAATTATCATTGTATACGAAAAACGATTCTGAACGAAGATGATTTGTCAGCCTAGGATATAAATTTCAGTGGTTGGTGAAAAAGGTGGTTTATGTTTTAATAGTCTGAATACATCAAAATTGAAGTTTTTTTATAATTATTATTAACTAAACTTAAGGAAAATCTTGTATTAAATTTTCAACTCTTAGCTACTTATACAAAAGATTTGTATGAATTATAACTACAAAATAATTTGCAAATATTCATGGTTTTC